>JACEEZ010021677.1:167500-212500 GCA_016584305.1 Chionoecetes opilio
TGAAAAACAGAAGAAAAACCTGCTCGGTGACCCGAGTTCGATCCCCGATAAGGGCGAATATCCACTTAAAATCTTTTTGCACCGTCGAGTGGCCTAAGAACACCCACATGCTGCCCATAACTCTACCTTGGATTGCGAGTGCATCGGAGGACACAGAGGGGCGGCATGAGCCTCTAATCACAGGCGTCACTATAAAAATCCTGCCTGCGCCACCACGGGCGAGGACCAACCATCACAGCCCTCAAGTGAACCTCCAGGGCCTGCCATCCCAGCATTAGAAGTCACTTCCTACAGGCGCTATAGGCACAAATGTAAAAAACCAAAAAAAAAACAGTTGTATAAGTAGGAGGATATATTGTAAGCAAGGAAAGAGGAAAGATAACTAAGAAAAAAGAAAGACAATTCAAATATAATAAACAGGTGTGAAAGTGAGACCAAAAAGTGAAAGATGAAAAAATAGGGGGGAGGGGTGGCGTTAGTCCGTCAGTGTTACTGTTGTATTCCATGCACACGCAACTCTGCCGCTGCAACTCAAAAGAAAAACCAATTTGCCAACGTAATTTCAGTCTCTTTGTTACTCTTGACAAATAGCGACGTTGCTAGATGACTTGGTAGATGGAGGAGGAGGAGGAGGAGGAGGAGGAGGAGGAGGAGGAGGAGGAGGAGGAGGAGGAGAGGAGGAGGAGAGGAGGGAAAGGATGAAGGAGAAGGTAGGAGAGGATGAAGGAGGAAGAGGAGGAGGTAGGAGGAGGAGGGAAAGGATGAAGGAGGAGGTAGGAAAGGATGAAGGAGGAAGAGAAGGAGGTAGGAGGAGGAGGAGGAGGAGGAGGAGGAGGAGGAGGAGGAGGAGGAGGAGGAGGAGGAGGAGAGGAGGAAGGAAGGAAGGAAGAAAGAGGAGGAGGAGGAGGAGGAGGAAGGAAGGAAGAAAGAGGAGGAGGAGGAGGAGGAGGAGGAAGGAAGAAGAAGAAGGAGGTACATGAACCGTGGATGGCGACTTGATGGTAAATGATGACAACCGATAGTGGGTGAAAATAAGGCTACATTTACCTGATGGTGAGTAATTGCAGGTGAGAAAAGGACTGCCGGGTAAAAAATGGCTTCGTCTCCTTCTGTGATGAGGAGCTATTTGTCCCCCTCCCCCTTTCCCCCCTCCTCCTCCGCCCCCCAACCCCCTTTATCCTTCCCCCTACCTCTCCTCCTCCCTCTGGTGCTGAAGTATCGTATCGTAAGGAGGAGGAGGAGGAGAACGCAAAGGAGGAGGAGGAAGAGGAGGAGAAGGAGGAGGAGGAGGTAGCTACTTCCACGTAAACATATCCTTAGTCTTCCTTCGTGTATTGTTTTACCTATTTGTAAATTCCCTGTTTGTAATACGCCTGTCTGTAATCTTATATGTATACCTGTCTATGTTATGTTGTCAAATTTTGAAGTTTGATGGAAGTTAATGAAAGGAACCACAGGAAAATACTAAATATGAAGAGGAGGAGAAGGAGGATCAGGTGGAGAAGGAAGAGGAGGAGGAGGGAGGTAAAGCAGAGGATAAGAACACAAAAATAAGAAGTGGAAAATATAAAAATTACGAAGAGGAGGAGGAAGAATAGTGGTAGAAGTGGTAGGAGGAGGGAGGCAAAAGAGAGGTAGAAAACATAAAAAGTAGAACTGCAAATAAAATATATACTGCAAATAAATACTGCAAGGAAAATGAGAACAAGTGAGGACCAAGAGGAATAAGAAAAAAGGACCAGGAAAAGGAGGAGGAAGAAGAAATCAAAAGAAGAAAAGAAGAAGACACAGCATGGTCACGCCCTTAATAATGGCTGACGCTTTCCTATCTCCCTCAAAATAGGCCTATACACCCTTCCTAGGCCTCCTCCCTAACACCCATTTATTATCATCTTGTGCCATTTTAATTGCCACAATCAGCCGTTGGAAGCCCTTAAGAACCCAACCTGTCTCCATACATCTCCTCACCCCCCTACTTTTTCTTCCTGCTGGGGGGGTGAAGGTGCAGGGGGGCAGGGGGGCATCGGGGGGCCTTCAGGTGTGGTCTAAGGGGGGTGAGGGGGATGAGAGAGACAAGACAAGTAATTTCTCGTTATAATTCCCCATGGTTCTTACGCCCTTGGTGGTGGGACACAAAATGGCGTGCTAGAATAGAATGGAAATGTTTCTCTTTGTGTAATATTTTTGCTCTTTTTCCTCTTCTTATTTTTTGGTGATAGAAACTTGGTGTGTTGGTGTGGGTTTTTTTACGTTTTTTTTTACTCTTTCCTCTTTTTTTGTATTGATTTTATTGTGTTGTGTGATTTGATGTGTTGGTTTGTGTTTATATTTTGTTTTATTTTAGTGTTGTGTATAGGTGTCTTGCACGTGACGTCACAACCCTTGTTGTGGCTGCGACAGACGCGGCTTCAAGCCAAATGCCGCCCGTCGGAGCGAGCTGGAGGACCAACAAACTCCACTTGCCGCCCGTGTTTGCCAGCTTATGGTAAATTTCCCCTACCAAATATATGTTTATCAGTATAAAAGATATACTGTTATCTTCGGAAATGTTTGTTCTATAATATTATCAAATAAAAAACCGTAAAACACACTAAAGAAAGGCCATTATGAGACGCTCAAGAAATATGCATGAACTTGATATTCACCAACTCCAGCTCCCATTTAATATTTTGCGAGAAAACTTTTTACATGGATAATATCAATAGAAGCGGAATTTCATTAGCTTTCCAGTGATATATTTTGTTTTCTGATAAATGAATTAAAACCATGAATAAATTAGCGTTAACTAAATAAATAGCCTCATCAATCGGGAAAAAAATACCTGATTTCATGATGTTATTTATTTATTTAACGCTAATTTATGCATGCTGATAATTAATTTATCAGAAAACGAAATATCTCAATGGAAAGCTAATGAAATTCCGCTTCTATTGATATTATCCATGTAAAAAGTTTTCTCGCAAAATATTAAATGGGAGCTGGAGTTGGTGAATATCAAGTTCATGCATATTTCTTGAGAGTCTCATAATGGCCTTTCTTTAGTGTGTTTTACGGTTTTTTATTTGATAATATTATAGAACAAACATTTCCGAAGATAACAGTATATCTTTTATACTGATAAACATATATTTGGTAGGGGAAATTTACCATAAGCTGGCAAACACGGGCTGCAAGTGGAATTTGTTGGTCCTCCAGCTCGCTCCGACGGGCGGCATTTGGCTTGAAACCGCTAGATCGTGACGTCAGTGCAAGGCACCTATTGGGTTTTATTCGAGTGTTTTGTGTTTGTTGTAATTTCGAAGTACGTTATTATAATTAATAAAAGGAGTTTACTATGTTTTAAATTTTTTGGGTGTCAGTTTAAAACGTATCTATGAAGGAAAAAATGGAAAGAAAAATAAATGAAAAAAAGGACTGACCTATGTAACGCAAAGTTCAATTGTGGATGAAATATATTTATATCACATTGTATTCAGCTTTTGGACACACACACACACACACACACACACACACACACACACACACACACACACACACACACACACACACACACACACACACACACACACACACACGTCATTTATTTGGTTATTTAGTAGAGAAATTGTCCGTCTAATTAACGTGACAATTATGTTCTCTGCAATCATCATTTCCTCTTCCTCCTCCTCCTCCTCCTTCACATCCTCCTCCTCCTCCTCCTCCTCCACATCCTCCTCCTCCTCCTTCTCCACATCCTCCTCCCCTTCACCACCACCATGTGCACCATCACCATTGTAGTATTATACAATGACAATTTTCCTACACATACATATACGATGATTTCCTAACTACCTGACTTTGACCTTACTATTAATAAACTTATGGAGTACTTTATAAAAATTTCATTATACTTTTACAAATATATGTATATACTGGTTACAAACTACAAACTATAGTGTGTGTGTGTGTGTGTGTGTGTGTGTGTGTGTGTGTGTGTGTGTGTGTGTGTGTGTGTGTGTGTGTGTGTGTGTGTGTGTGGTGGTGTGTCGTCGTGCTGTGGTGTGGTGCTGCGTGGTCGTGCTGGTGGTGCGTGTGTGTGTGTGTGTGTGTGTGTGTGTGTGTGTGTGTGTGTGTGTGTGTGTGTGTGTGTGTATCTATAACCTAAGCTTCACCAGACTAGGAGGACGAAGAAGAGGAAGAGGATTATGAGGAGGAAGAAATTATTAAAACACCAGGTAATATTTAAAAGGTATATATATATATCAAAGGTACTTCAGCAGCTTAATTGTGTCAGGTGTCAGGTGAGGTGAGGGCAGGTATAGGTGAGGGAGGAATGACCTGCGTGACCTGCCTGTACTGATACTGTGGAATTACAAGGTGGAACAAGGGAAGAGGAACCACAGGGGAGGGGAGGAGAGGAGAGGAGCAGGGAAGGGGGGGAAGGAGCAAGGGGGAGGAGCCAGGGGGAAGGGGAAGGGGAAAGAGGAAGGAAGGAGGAAAGGAGGTGGAAGGAGCCAAGGAAGAGAGGGAAGAGGAGGAGAGGAGCCAGGGGGGAAGGAAGGGGAAAGGAAGGGAAGGAGCCAGGAGGGGGTGTAAAAGGGGGGGGAGGAGGGGGAAAGAAGAACGTCGTAACCCTCATCTCATCTCTAGACAAAGAAAGAAGCAAATCGACAAACATTAGTAACACAGAGTCCGATCCTTTCTTTCCTTTTATTACTATTATTTCCTTTCCGTTCTTTTCATACCTTTACAGGGCCTTAATGGGCGGGCGGGCGGGCGCATCCAGCAGGCAAGACAGTGGGCGTCGGGTGGCTCTTAGCGTCGGGAGGGTTACGAGTCATTGTGGTGACGGGGCGAGGAACAGCAGGGTGGTAATCGCAATTGACCCCCGCCAGGCGAAGTCATATTTATGTGTAGCAAGTCGTGCTGCACCGAGAGGGGGGGCGGGGGAAGAGGGGGTAAGGTAGGGTAGGGGAAGGGGGACGGAGGGGAGAAGGCGGGTGAGGGGAAGGGGTGAGGAGGGGAAGGGGAACGAGAGGGGGAGGAAGGGCAGGTAAGAAAGGAAGGAAGATAGAAGAATGTAATGAGAAGTGTGGAGAAATAAAGGAAAGGAGACAGTCAATAGCTTTCAAGAAGGAAATTTTCAGGAATACAAAAAAAAAATATATATAAAGGAATGAATTAAGGAGGGGAGAAAGACGGTAAATGGAGGAAAAGAAGGGAAGGAGGGAAGGGGGGAAGGGGGGAAGGGGGGAGGGGGTTTCCAGGCCCCGAGACCCACTGCCTGACGGAGGATGGACGTTTACCTGAAGGCGTGAGAGGCGTGTTGGAGGTCCTCAAGTGTTTGTTTAGCAGGTAGATCAGAAGGACAAGGTGGTTTGGGGAGGCGGTGGCAGAGTGGTTAGCGTCTCCGAGTGGCGTGCTCCGTGACCCGAGTTCAATCCCCGATAAGGGCGAATATCTACTTCAGATCTTTTTGCACCGTCGAGTGGCCTAAGAACACCCACATGCTGCCCATTAATTAACTCTACCTTCGATTGCGAGTGCATCGGAGGACACGGGGGAGGCATGAGCCTCTAATCACAGGCGTCACTATTAAAATCCTGCCTGCGCCACCACGGGCGAGGACCAACCATCACAGCCCTCAAGTGAACCTCCAGGGCCTGCCATCCGAGCCTTAAAAGTCACTGCCTACAGGTGCTATAGGCACAAATGCATACAAAATACAAAATAAAAAAAATAAAAAATGTCTAGCAATATCCTAAATGACTGTGCCAATACACATAGCAAAAGGACATCACTCTCTCACTCACGAAGTCAGTCACTAATTACCTTATAGTTTTTGAGTTATTAAAGAAATATGATTTCTATCTAAAATTCCAAGGCGTACAAGAAAATGTGATTTTTGACTAAAATGTCAAGGCGAAATAGCTTAAACAATTCTGATATAAAAAAAAATAAAAATAAAAAAAGAAATTGTCTCCAGATTCGTGTTCAGCGTGCCCAAAAACACCTGTGGACCAATTTTTACAAGGATCTGAAATGTCAAAATTTTGACATTTCAGATCCTTAGAAAAATTGGTCCACAGGTGTTTTTGGGCACGCTGAACACGAATCTGGAGACAATTTATTTTTTATTTTATTTTTTAACATCAGAACTGTATAGGCTATTTCGGGCAGGTGGGGCTCGTTAGCCATGGTAGGCAGGCAATTCACCCAGGCCCTCAGCCGAACAACACTGGGCTTGCCTGTCAGGAAGAGCATCCGGGGCGTAAAACTCATGCCCATAATCAAAATGATGAACGCCGACAATATAATTGGAAGCTTATCATCGGCCGTCTAACCTCACAACACATTATGGGAAAATCTGACGTTAAACAGAAAGATGATGATGACATTTACCCTCTTAATATCATAACAATCTAAGATGTGCTGATGGACATCCACCCCTGGAGGTCACTGCCTACAGGCGCTATAGATTATATATAGACACACACTATATATAGACACACACTATATATAGACACACACTATATATAGACACACACTATATATAGACACACACTATATATAGACACACACTATATATAGACACACACTATATATAGACACACACTATATATAGACACACACTATATATAGACACACTATATATAGACACACACTATATATAGACACACACTATATATAGACACACACTATATATAGACACACACTATATATAGACACACACTATATATAGACACACACTATATATAGACACACACTATATATGACACACACTATATATAGACACACACTATATATAGACACACACTATATATAGACACACACTATATATAGACACACACTATATATAGACACACACTATATAACCCACTATATAGACACACACTATATATAGACACACACTATATATAGACACACACTATATATAGACACACACTATATATAGACACACACTATATATAGACACACACTATATATAGACACACACTATATATAGACACACACTATATATAGACACACACTATATATAGACACACACTATATATAGACACACACTATATATAGACACACACTATATATAGACACACACTATATATAGACACACACTATATATAGACACACACTATATATAGACACACACTATATAGAGACACACAAAAGTTAAAGACAAAACTTAGCTTTTTGGGGTCTAAGTCGCGATCACAATAATTTCTACTAGTTTATAATATCTCATTAAAGCACAAATTTTTCTAAACCTCTAAACAGCCAGGAAGATAGCAAGGAAGAAGAGATAGAATGATACTATAAAAAGAGATACATAATACTCTTTGCTACATACATTATTTTATTACCACAAAGGAATTCTTGGCGCGTCGAGGAGGAAGGATTAAAGAAGGAATGTATCTTGTTGTTATTTAAGTATATTGAAAGAGAATATTAAATGAAGAAGAGGAAGATATATAAAAGCGTTGGTATTTATGTGATGTATTTAGATATGCTATAACGCGGCGTGACTTACATTACTGAGGGGATTATTTTATTGTTTATGAGAGAGAGAGAGAGAGAGAGAGAGAGAGAGAGAGGAGGAGAGAGAAGAGAGAGAGAGAGAGAGAGAGAGAGTAGAGAGAGAGAGAGAGAGAGGAGAGAGAGAGAGAGAAGAGAGAGAGAGGGAGAGAGAGGAGAGAGAGAGAGGAGAGAGAGAGAGAGAGAGAGAGAGAGAAAAGACACAATTTCATTCTCTCTATCTCTCTTTTTTATATTTTCTTATTTAAAGTTATTAAGCATACAGATAGGTAAAAAGTAGATAAGTTAAGGCAGTAAATGGTCAAGATTCTCTCTCTCTCTCTCTCTCTCTCTCTCTCTCTCTCTCTCTCTCTCTCTCTCTCTCTCTCTCTCTCTCTCTCTCTCTCTCTCTCTCTCTCTCTCTCTCTCTCTCTCTCTCTCTCTCCACTCCACCCCTCCACCCTTCCACACCCTCCATCAATACACTCCCTCCCTCCTTCCCTCTCTCCTTCCCTCCCTCCCATCTCTCGGTTCATGTTCCACCCGACCATTATTAATCACACCTTATCGCCCCTGCCCCCCCTTCATCCCTCCTCCCCACCCCCACCCCCTTCAGCCCCTCCTCCCCCCGCTCCTACAGGTATGGGTTGGCAAGGCACATGTCACCTGCCGCCCATGTTGCCATACACCACACTGAGGAAGGGAGGGGAAGGGAAGGGAAGGGACAAAAAGATAGGATACATATGAAGGGATAAGGAGAAGGATGGAGGTATTGGAAAAGTAGAAGAGGAGGAATAGGAGGTGGATATAAGAAGAATGAAGGGAAGAGATGAAGGAAGGGGGGACGAGAAGGGAAGGGAAGTGAAGGGAAGGGAGAAAAAGAAAAGAGAGGCTAGATATGAAGGAGAAGGGCTATGGAGGTATTGGATAGATTGAAGAGAAGGACAATAAAGGAGGTGGATGAAAGGGTGAAGGAAAGGAAGGGAGGAAAGATGGGAAGGGAGGAGAGAAAAGGGAGAAGAGATAATAGATAGGAAGAAATAAGAGGGTTTTAGGTATTGGAAAGATGAAAAGGAGGACATTAAGGAGGAGAATGTACACTCACTCAGAATTAAGGGGTATATTAAGGGTAGAATTGTTACATCGCACCATCACTACCCTTTTTAAACCCTATGTCCAGGCTGGAGGGTAGATGCTGCTGATTATACCCTTCATCTACCCTTTATCTACCCTTTTTAGACGAGAGGGATGAGAAAGGGTATATTTAGGGTTACAAAAGGGTATATTTGTAAGGGTAGAAAAAGGGTAGCAGTATTTCATCACTACAAACACCCTTTTTCTACCCTTTTCCTACCCTTCTTTTCTAAGAGGGTAAGAGTGAGGAAATGAGATGAATGAAGGACTAGAGAAGGGAAAGGTAAGAAAGGAAGGATGATAAAAAAATGTAAGAGATATGAGGAGCGAAAAAAAAGGAGACATTAAATAAATTTCAAGAAGGAATATGAAAAAATATATAGAAAGAAATGAATTAAGGAAGGAAGAAAGACGGTAAATGGAGAAAAAGAAAGAAATAAAAAAGAAAGAAATACAAGTTATATAAAAAAAGGCGCTTGTCCACAGTGCTAAAATCCGTATCCTTATCCTTTTAAACCTATACTAGAGTCCTTTAATATCCTTTATCCTACGACTTTGCATCCTTTAGGCCAGCATCACCTGTCAAAACACTATGTATACACACACACACACACACACACACACACACACACACACACACACACACACACACACACACACACACACACACACACACACACACACATGTACCAAGGCGCTGTGACCGGGAATCGAACCCAGGTATTACTTCGACAATTGAGGAGTTAACCATTTCACCAACGATCTGATGAACTATAGAAGAAGGAAAGAAAGGAGAGAAAGAAATGCAAATCTAATGACTAATTCTATTCATCTATCTATCAATCTATCTCTTTTTATTTGCATATCTTTACCATTCCTTCTCTAACTATCAATCAGTTAATCTACTTCATTATATCTCCCTTTGCATTTTTTTATCTTAATGGGTTGACGTATTTTTAGATGGTTGCATTAATTAACAGTGAAATTATAATGTATGTGAGAGGACAATGTAAGAATGAGGAGAGGGAAGAATATAAGGATGATGATGATGATGACATAATGAAAAGTGGGATAGAAAGATGATGAGACATAATGAAAACTGGGATGGAAAGATGATGGCATAATGAGAAGTGAGATAGAAAGATGATGATGATGATGATGATGATGACATGATGAGAAGTGGGATGGAAAGATGATGATGATGATGATGACACAATGAGAAGTGGGATGGAAAGATGACAATGATGATGATGATGATGATGATGACATAATGAGAAGTGGGATGGAAAGATGATGATGATGATGATGATGATGACATAATGAGAAGTGGGATGGAAAGATGATGATAATGATGATGATGACATGATGAGAAGTGGGATGGAAAGATGATGATGATGATGATGATGACATAATGAGAAGTGGGATGGAAAGATGATGATGATGATGATGATGACATAATGAGGAATGATGATGATGATGATGACATGATGAGAAGTGGGAAGAAAAGATGATGATGATGAGATAATGAGATAATGAGAAGTGGGATGGAAAGATGATGATGATGATGACATAATGAGAAGTGGGAAGGAAAGATAATGAAGATGATGACATAATGATGATGATGATGATGACATAATGAGAAGTGGGAAGGAAAGATAATGAAGATGATGACATAATGATGATGATGATGATGACATAATGAGACGTGGGTTGGCAAGGGTAAAAAAAAAAAGAGTCACAAATTGGGTTACAAAAGAGCAAACCCGCCCATGTAACCCGCCCACCGCCCACCTTCCACCCACGAAAAAACAACTCCTTAATTACAAATGACCTCAAGGTAATTACAATCATTTAAAAGGTGCGGGTACTTAACTCAAATGGTTCTGGAGATAAGAAGAAGGGACCAGGAGGAAGAAGGAGGAGGAAGGAAGGAGGAGGAGGAGGAGGAGGAGGAGAGGAGGAGGAGGAGGAGGAGGAAGGAGGAGAAGGAGGAGGAGGAGGAGGAGGAGGAGGGGGAAGGAAGAGGAGGAAGGAAGGAGAAGGAGGAGCAGGAGGAGGGGGAAGGAAGTAGGAGGAAGGAAGGAGAAGGAGGAGCAGGAGGAGGGGGGAAGAAGGAGATAGAGAAGGAGAAGGAGGAGGGAGAAGGAAGTAGGAGGAAGGAAGGAAGAGAAGGAGGAGCAGAAGGAGAGGAGGAGGAGGAGAAGGAGAAGGAGGAGCAGAAGGAGAGGAGGAGGAGGAGGACCAGGAGGAGAGGAGGAGGAGGGAGGAGGAGGAGGAGGAGGAGGAATAGAGATAGAGAAGGAGGAAAGGAGGAGGAGGAGGAGGCGGAGGAAGAGGAGTAAGAACCCATAAATAGCAGACCACAACACTAAAACCCTCTATCTCTACCATCAAGATATTCCTTCAGTGTTACCAGCTTTTCACACCACCCTCGCCCGACCCTCTCCAAACCCTCTCCACATACCCAAACACCACACCAAGCACCACACCAACCCTCAAACAACACCAGTACAACCCTACGTCAACCCCACAACACCAGACACCCTAGTACACATATATAAACCTTAGTAATTGAGGTTATGTTGGGGTAGAGTGGTGTTGAGTGAGGTGGTTTGTTTTGGGTGTTGGGTTGGCGTTGGGTTGGCTATACTGGTGCGGGATCCCGTTTTCTATTGGGCGGCAGATAACCAGAGAAGAGCGGGGAACTTCAGTAAAATCTAATTAACAGTAATTGCTATCAGGGTAAATGAACACGACCGTCACCCGACTCTGTCCAAGAGCGTCTTCCATAGAAACACACACACACACATGAACGTAAAAAAACAGGAAAAAGCATAAGTCAAAAACACGAAACACCAGACATAGTAAAAAAGAAAACCATTGAGTTAAGAGGTAAAAGTATTGAGTTAGAGGGAAGTCTTGAGTGGTGGGATTGTTTTGGGTGTAAAGGGTGGCATTGGTTGAGAATATGGTGCAGAACCCGATTTCTATTGGTCAGCAGAACCACAAAAAAAGGCATCATGAGTTAGAGGAGAAACGTGGAATAAGAGATCATGATAGTTAAATGAAAAGGAAAAGAGGTCACTGATGAGTTAAGAGGGTCTTGAGTTAAAGAAAGGAAAAAACGATCATTGAAGTTAAAGAAAAAGGAAAAAAAGATCATTGAAGTTAAAGAAAAAGGAAAAAAAGATCATTGAAGTTAAAGAAAAAGGAAAAAAAGATCATTGAAGTTAAAGAAAAAGGAAAAAAAGATCATTGATGTTAAAGAAAAAGGAAAAAAAGATCATTGAAGTTAAAGAAAAAGGAAAAAAAGATCATTGAAGTTAAAGAAAAAGGAAAAAAAGATCATGAAGTTAAAGAAAAAGGAAAAAAAGTATTGGAGCTATTTTCTTCGTCCTCTTATTCCGTATTTTCTTCAACATTTATTTTTTCTATGTTCCTCTTCCTCCTCCTAATCTCCCACAACACCAATGGCCATAACTAAGTCTCTTAACCTCTTCACGCCCAGATCTTGGCATTAATATATCAAATCGTCTGTTGTTAGCCATGCAATTTCGAAAAGTAGCTTAATATACCAAATTAGTAGTGGACAATGATACTAAACAGGTCATATCTATAAAATATTGCTTATATCACAAAATCGTCTTATGGTTTACCCAAAGTACAGTGGAAATTACGTTCTGGGCCTCAAGGGATATTCTCCTATTCTCTTCTCCTCTATTCCTCCTCCTCTTTCGCTATTCCTATATTAATCTCCTAAGACAAAAATGATGAAAACCTGAACAAAACAGCTATTTAATTCAGAAATCTCTATGCATTTTCTCTTACCATTAACATTTCCTAGAGACCTTTACACACCTACTCCTCCTCTTCCTCCTCCTTTCTATCCAACATTCCTCCTCTTCCTCCTCCTTTCTATCCAACATTCCTCCTCTTCCTCCTCCTTTCTATCCACCATTCCTCCTCTTCCTCCTCCTTTCTATCCACCATTCCTCCTCTTCCTCCTCCTTTCTATCCACCATTTCCTCTTCCTCTCTTTCTATTCCAAACACTCTCTCTTCCTTCCTTTGTATCACATCTCTGCTTCCGCTCCTTGCTAGTCCCCTTCCTCCTTTCTCTCTTTCTATCCAATATTCCTCCTCTTCTCCTCCTTCTATCCATATCCTCCTCTTCTCCTCCTTTCTATCCACCTTCCTCTTCTCCTACTTTACTATCCAATATTCCTCCTCTTCCTCCTCCTTTCTATCCAATATTCCTCCTCTTCCTCTTCCTCCTCCTTAACATCCTTCCGTATCCCATGCCCCTCCTATCTTCAAGATGCGTGTTTTGAAATACGTGTTGTGTGACTAGTTTTATCCTGCAGTGTTCAAGGATCTTTCTTCGGTATCTGAGCGATCTGCCAGTCCTACTTCCTGGCTTGCCTGTGTGGTTTGTCTTGCGCTAATGTTGCTATTGTGTTCCTCCTCCTGCTACCACTCCTGCTACCACTCCTGCTACCACTCCTGTTACTACTACTGTTACTACTGCTACTAACTAAGCTGCTACCTCTGGGCTCCTTCTTTTCCTCTCTTCTCCTACTGCTGCTACTCTTGGTCTCCTTCTGTTCCCCCTACTCCTCCTATTTGTTCTCTACTCTTCCTTTACTAGTTCCTCTGGTCCTCCTTTTTCTTCTACACTCTTCTCTGTCTGCTCTACAAATGTTCTATACTGTTACTATTGCTGCTACTACTGCTGCTACTGCTACTATACTGCTGCTACTACTGCTACTAGGGTCTCTTGATAAAACAACTGCTACTACTGCTGCTACTGCTCATATTGGTGCTATTACTGCTGCTACTGCTACTATACTGCTGCTACTACTGCTATTACTGCTATCTATAGGGTTCTTGTAACAACTGCCTACTGCTGCTATGCTCTATTGTGCTATTATGCGCTACTGTACTTTACTGCTACTATTGCTATACTACTGTACATTCTACTACTGCTCTATTGTCTCTACTGTATATTCTACAATCGCACTATTGCTACTACTACTGCTACTATTGCTACTACTACTGCTACTATTGCTACTATTGCTACTACTACTGCTACTATTGCTACTACTACTGCTGCTCCTTCGTCAGTGTGTGTTGCCTATACTGACTATCATCTATGTTGTGTCTAATGGGTATTGTTCCTCCCTCTCCTTTTTTTCCTTTACCCTTTTTCATTCTTTTTATATTTTCATTTCTCTTTTTTGTTTCTTTTTCTACAAATCGTCAGATGATTTTTGGTTATGATAACTGCATAGGTTTTATACATCAAATTATAGGTGGTCGAGAGAGAGAGAGAGAGAGAGAGGAGAGAGAGAGAGAGAGAGAGAGAGAGAGAGAGAGAGAGAGAGAGAGAGAGAGAGAGAGAGAGAGAGAGAGAGAGAGAGAGAGAGAGAGAGAGAATATTCCTTATCTCCCTTCCATCTCCATTTGAGGATCAAGAGATTAAATATTATATACCCGAAGATTTAAATATGTTGGGATTCACCTCACTCATCCATCCCTCCGTGGCGATGAGAGAGAGAGAGAGAGAGAGAGAGAGAGAGAGAGAGAGAGAGAGAGAGAGAGAGAGAGAGAGAGAGAGAGAGAGAGAGAGAGAGAGAGAGAGAGAGAGAGAGAGAGAGAGAGAGAGAGAGAGAGAGAGAGAGAGAGAGAGAGAGAGAGAGAGAGAGAGAGAGAGAGAGAGAGAGAGAGAGAGAGAGAGAGAGAAAAAAAAGAGAGAGACAAAGTAATAAATCATAAATCAGATACTCACATACAAAAAAACAGAAACCAAGGACAAGGCAAACAATCGCGTATAGGATCGAGGAGAGAGAGAGAGAGAGAGAGAGAAGAGAGAGAGAGAGAGAGAGAGAGAGAGAGAGAGAGAGAGAGAGAGAGAGAGAGAGAGAGAGAGAGAGAGAAGAGAGAAGAGAGAGAGAGAGAGAGAGAGAGACCCAAGCAAGCAATCTCTAAATCAATATTCACTCTCATCCAAAAACACACCAAGAATAACAACCAATGGCACGGTGCATCAACTACATTTCCCTTCCCTATGTATTCCCCATGAGGTGTTGAGGCCAGAGAAAGAGAGAGAGAGAGAGAGAGAGAGAGAGAGAGAGAGAGAGAGAGAGAGAGAGAGAGAGAGAGAGAGAGAGAGAGAGAGAGAGAGAGAGAGAGAGAGAGAGAGAGAAAAACCATACAAACAAAAAAGCAATCATATAGTCACATCCAAAAATAAACACACCAAGAGAAACAGACAATCACATACCTACATAGCTCAACAAAAATTTCCCTTCCCTGCCCCACGAGGTGTTGAGGCCAGAGAGAGAAAGAGAGAGAAATAGAAGAGAGAGAAATCATATATAAACAAGAGCAATCATGAACTCACTCATTCAAAAGCATAGAAAAACAAACAACTGCGTATCGGATCAACTAGATTTTCCTTCCCTGCCCCTCGAGGTGTTGAGGCCAGGACGTCCCGAGGCTCCGGGGCGACACCACGACAAAGTACACAAAGTCCCTCACACAATGACCACAAAGACGTCCTTGAGGCAAAGTAAACACCCCTTTGGAGGACTCGCTATGCCCACCTTAACCCACCTCACCCCACCTTACCCCCCCCTTGCCCCAACACCCCAGCACCCCAAACGTACTCCTTCCTCGGTTCCTCCCCCTCCAAGTCCCCCCAACACCCACGCTGCCTCCCATGGGGTAAATATTGGGGGCGCGCGTCTGTAATTGGTCTAAATCTTTCTGAAGGGGATCCCGAGTCACCCCTAATGATTCCAAAGTACCCTGATAAAGCCCCGGACGCCCTGAGCACCCAGCTGATCGCCCCAATCTCCCTTATCAGTGCCCTCATCTGCGGTGGTCGTCAGGTACTAAGGAGGGCAAGGAGGAAGGAAGGTGAAGGAGGAGGAATGCTCACCAGGGAACACCTTTTTACTGGATTATCCTAGCTTACCACCAGATGGCCTCCTTCTTGTTCCTCTCCTCCTCCTCCTCCTCCTCCTCCTCCTCCTTCATTTGTTCCTCCTACTCCTCCTTTACTAGTTCCTCCTGGTCCTCCTTCTTTCCTTCTCCTCCTCCTTCTCCTTGTCTTATTCCTCCTCTTTTTTCACTAGTTCCTCCTCCTCCTTCTTCATTAGTTCCTACTCCTCTTCCTCCTCCTCCTCTTCCTCGTTTCTCCTTCTTCCCATACTACACACAAGAAAAGAAAAAATACCCTTATTGTATTCATTCATATATTTGCATTTTGTATACTTATATTGGAATTGGCGGTGCAAAAGGTGTGTAAATTAGGAGCGTAAGGCCGTAAATTTTGGTTACTTAGCATCCTAGCCTAAACCTAACCACTGGGTCGGCAACCTGCGGCTCTTTCAAGAGACCTGTGCGGCTCCTGCAACCTACTCAATAAGTGAGGGTCAAGTCAAAAGGGAGGGTCAAGGTCAATAGGTCAATAGTCAATAAGTCAATAGGGAGTTTTAAAAGGGGGCCAAACAATTAGAGGATGCAATGTTCATAATACCTTATTTTGTCTTACCCAATCTTAATCTATAGGGAGTTTGTAGTCAATAGGGAGTTTTTAGTTAACAGGGAGTTTTTAGTCAATAGGTAGTTTTTAGTTAATAGGGAGTTTTTAGTCAATAGGGAGTTTTTAGTCAATAGGAAGTTTGTAGTCAATAGGGAGTTTTTAGTTAATAGGGAGTTTTTAGTCAATAGGGAGTTTTTAGTCAATAGGGAATTTGTAGTCAATAGGGAGTTTTTAGTTAATAGGGAGTTTTTAGTCAATAGGGAGTTTTTAGTCAATACGAAATTTGTAGTCAATAGGGAGTTTTTAGTTAATAGGGAGTTTTTAGTCAATAGGGAGTTTTTAGTCAATAGGGAGTTTTTAGTTAATAGGGAGTTTTTAGTCAATAGGGAGTTTTTAGTCAATAGGCAATTTTTATTCAATAGGGAGTTTTTAGTCAATAGGGAGTTTTTAGTTAATGGAGTTTTTAGTTAATAGCGAGTTTTTAGTCAATAGGGAGTTTTTAGTTAATAGGGAGTTTTTAGTCAATTGGGAGTTTTTAGTTAATAGGCAATTTTTATTCAATAGGGAGTTTTTAGTCAATGGGGAGTTTTTAGTTAATGGAGTTTTTAGTTAATAGCGAGTTTTTAGTCAATAGGGAGTTTTTACTTCATAGGGAGTTTTTAGTCAATTGGGAGTTTTTAGTCAATAGGCAATTTTTATTCAATAGGGAGTTTTTAGTCAATAGGGAGTTTTTAGTTCATAGGGAGTTTTTAGTTCATAGGGAGTTTTTAGTTCATAGGGAGTTTTTAGTAATAGGGAGTTTTTAGTCAATAGGGAGTTTTTAGTTCGTAGGGAGTTTTTAGTTCATAGGGAGTTTTTAGTAAATAGGGAGTTTTTAGTCAATAGGGAGTTTTTAGTCAATAGGGAGTTTTTAATCAATAGGGAGTTTTTAGTCAATGGGGATTTTTTGTTAATAGGGAGTTTTTAGTCAATAGGGAGTTTTTAATCAATAGGGAGTTTTTAATCAATAGGGAGTTTTTAGTCAATAGGGAGTTTTTAATCAATAGGGAGTTTTTAGTCAATAGGGAGTTTTTAGTCAATATGGAGTTTTTAGTTCATAGGGAGTTTTTAGTCAATAGGAGTTTTTAGTCAATAGGGAGTTTTTAGTCAATAGGGAGTTTTTAGTCAATAGGGAGTTTTTAGTCAATAGGGAGTTTTTAGTCAATAGGGAGTTTTTAGTTCATAGGGAGTTTTTAGTCAATAGGGAGTTTTTAGTTCATAGGGAGTTTTTAGTTCATAGTGAGTTTTTAGTCAATAGGGACTTTTTAGTCAATAGGGAGTATTTAGTCAATAGAGAGTTTTTAGTTCATAGGGAGTTTTTAGTCAATAGGGAGTTTTTATTCAATAGGGAGTTTTTAGTCAATAGGGAGTTTTTAGTCAATAGGGAGTTTTTAGTCAAATGGGAGTTTTTAGTCAATAGGGAGTTTTTCGTCCATAGGGAGTATTTAGTCAATAGGGAGTTTTTAGTCAATAGGGAGTTTTTAGTCAATATGGAGTTTTTAGTCAATAGGGAGTTTTTAGTCAATAGGAGTTTTTAGTCAATAGGGAGTTTTTAGTCAATAGGAGTTTTTAGTCAATATGGAGTTTTTAGTCAATATGGAATTTTTAGTCAATAGGGAGCTTTTAGTCAATAGGGAGTTTTTAGTCAATAGGGAGTTTTTAGTCAATAGGGAGTTTTTAGTCAATATGGAGTTTTTAGTCAATAGGGAGTTTTAAAGTCAATAAAGAGTTTTAAATAGTCAATAGGGATTTTTAATAGGAGGCTAGACCATTTCATGAATGGGGATGAAAGGTGGATGTTGGTAGTGTTAAGTAACAGGAACTACCACGTATAAGTCTTCCGTCCTATTGTAGCTTCCTTATTTTCTTGTTTTTATGTTCTTAATAATGTCCAAATTATCGTTAAAAAATATTGAGATAAAATACTGGCATAGATAGTCGCAGTACAATAGTGTATGTGACCTAGGTCCTAGGTCTCTAGGAAAATACTGAGATGAATTCTTGTACTTATGAACTTGTACTTGTTCGTAATTTCCATTCATAATTACACTGCAGCTCCATCAGCACTGCTTTTCTGCCAAGTTTAAAGAAACTGGCTCTTCTCGAATTCTGGGTTGCCCACCTCTGACCTAACCTAACCTAACCTAACTTAACCTAACCTAATAGAAACCCCGCGTGTAACCTCCTAAACTAGTGTATATTCCCCCTTCAAAATATAAATAAAAAGAAGAAAAGTTATTTTAACCATAAACAAATGTCAAATTATTAAAATGCATATCAAAATATATCAGAAAAAGTAGTTTCGACCAAAAATGAGCGTGATGTCTAGAAACCAAATAATACCACAGACCACTCGGTGACTGGCCCGGCGGGTTCCTGACTTCTTTATACAGGTATACCAAAAACTACACTAAACACACTTGTCAGACTTCTCCCCATGCCCTTACCATTCACTTATACATCTGCTCAATCTTAATCAATCAATCATTGGGGGCATACGCCGGGGGGCGCGTCGCCTCGCCCACCCTACGACGCCACTCCCGGGGGTCACCACGCGCGAGTTCCCATGCAGGCTCCTTTCCCATACCAAGCAGCTCTCGACAAGAAACATCAACTTGCCCCAGCCACGAGCCTTGTGGGCGCCCCCTTGGCCTCCTCCACGCCGGATTGTCTCTTACAGATACAACCCGATGGGAAGGATCGGTTTCAGGGTAGCGTGCCACATGCCCATATAGCCGAAGTTGGCGCTGACGGACTATGCAGGTAATAGGCCTCGATTCAGTCTCACGGTGCAATCGCTGATTTGACACGTAATCATCCCAGCGATACCCCATGATTCTGCGAAGACACTTATTACCAAAGGCATTGATTCGTCTCTTCAAGTCACTATTTAGTGTCCATGTCTCACAACCATAGAGTAAGACAGGGATCACAAGCGACTTGAAGATCCGGATCTTTGTCCTCCTGCACAGGTACCGACAACGCCAAAAACGCCTATCTTAAATAACCCAAAAATGAGCGAAGGTTTAATGAAAAATATGAGTTACTACCAATTAACTTAACACGAAGCCAGCCTTCAGAGAACACAATCACACACACACACACACACACACACACTCTCTCACACACACACACACACACACACACACACACACACACACAACACACACACACAAACACTCACAAAACACACACATATATATATATATATATATATATATATTATATATATATATATATATATATATATATATATATATATATTGATTCCTATACACACCCCGAGTCACACAAACACGGCAAGCTTCAATCAACAGTTAAGATTCGTTTTATCGCCCCTCTTCTTCTTTTTTTTAAACTATATTTTGCTGATAGATTTTGATGTGTTTTGAATTTATCTGATGGTTTTATTTTATGGAAATCACTTTTTTTTTTTTTTTTTAAATCACTAGTTTTTTTTTTTTTTACCCCTTAGACCCACCCTAGCCTTAACCTACCTAACCTAACCTAGACTAACCCAACCCTAGTCTTGACCTACCAAACCTAAACTAACCCAACCCTAGTCTTAACCTACCTAACCTAAACTAGGTCTCCTGTACAAGCACCCAAATTCATCATAATAAAGTATGTAAAATTGTAAATAGTGATAATAAGTTACAACATAGGGCAGCCTTAAGTTATTAAGGTTAGGTTAGGTAGGTTAAGACTAGGGTTGGGTTAGTTTAGGTGGTTATAATGGACGAGGACTTCTCGTTCGTTTTCAGAGACACCAACTATTTTTCCTTGCCTACAATAGGTGCTTTTTCTAATGGAGATAGTTTTATTTTGCGCAAACCCATAGTTTAAAAAAAAAAAATAATAATAATAATAAATAAATCATCACCGAATTTTATGGTACCGTTTCCATTAAAAACACTGAATCTCCATCAGAAAAAGCACTAAAACTTGGCCGGGAAAAATTAGTCGGGTTCTTATAGGTTTTAATGAAACCTATAAGGTTATGTTAGGTATACTTTGTGGTTAAGGTTAGGTTAGGTTTCATTAAAACCTTTAAGGTTAGATTAGGTTTCATTAAAACCTATAAGGTTAGGTTAGGTTTCATTAAAACCTTTAAGGTTAGATTAAGTTTCATTGAAACCTATAAGGTTAGGTTAGGTTTCATTAAAACCTATAAGACCCTGACAAATTTTTACCAGCAAAGTTTTAGTGCTTTTTCTGATGGAGATACAGTGTTTTTAATGGAAACGGTAACATACAATTCGGTGATGATTTTTTTTCTTTATGGGTTTGCGCAAAATAAAACTATCTCCATTAGAAACAGCACCTATTGGAGGCCAGGAAAACATAGTCGGTGTCTCTGAAAACGACTGCGAAGTCCTCGTCCATTATTACCGTTTAGGTTAGGTTAGGTAGGTTAAGGCTGGGGTTGGGTTAGTTTAGGTTAGGTAGATTAAGGCTAGGGTTGGGTTAGTTAGTTATTAAGGTTAGGTTAGGTAGGTTAAGGCTAGGGTTGGGTTAAGGGGGTTAAAAAAACAAAAAACTAGTGATTTCCAAAAAACAAAACAAAAATTATTATTATTTCCAAAAAAAAATCTGATTAATTCAAAGCACATCAAAATCTATCCGAAAAATATAGTTTCAATAAAAAAAGAAGAGGGGCGATAAAACGAGTCTTTACCCAATCAACTCCTTATGAAGCAATACCACCACGTACCTTCTTTCTAAATGACGGTAGAGAGAATATATTGAAAGGTTTAATATTGTTGTTGTTGTTGGGAGTTTGATGGGGTCGTGTAGGCTGTGGTGCCACAGCCTCTAGTGCCCCGAAGGTGCAGGATGCAAATGAATCAGCAGGTTAGATCCTGTGCAGTTGGCCAGACTTCTGTAGGAAGGTCCTGGCGTGCTTGAGGATTTTGAAGGCCATATGGTTTAATATTGGCACTGAACGTAAACACACACACGTAAACACATGTCACACGCGCCGCTCAGCTGATTGGGTTCCAGTAATGCCAACACTCACGCGCCTATACCTTAATACTCTTAAAAAATACCATAAAAACATTTTCGACATTATATAAGCAACATTTTGTGATCTAAAGAATAATATAAGATGTTTATATTGATACGTAAGTAATACAATAACTATAAATCGAATAACTTATAGAATACGAAAGGTTAGTAATATAATCTCTCCCTCTTCCTCGTTAGCTCACTCCTCTATCATACTGTCTTTAATTCTCTCTCTCTCTCTCTCTCTCTCTCTCTCTCTCTCTCTCTCTCTCTCTCTCTCTCTCTCTCTCTCTCTCTCTCTCTCTCTTATAAGGACTCATATTCATGTTAACTATAAGAACAGATAAAGAATTACTAGGAATCATCTCTGTCAACACTCCCTCACTCACTCTCTATCTCTCTCTCTCTCACTCTAGCTTTAATCTACTACATCTTAGAGGACTGAAATTCATCTCTCTTTCTGGCCCAACTCCTCGAGAAAAGGGTGGTGGAGGCGGCTTTGTGGCAGGGAAGGGTTTATTGTGTGGTGCTGGGACGCGGCGAGAGGTTACCATTGTGGCCACAGAAACACTGCATTGAACTGAACCTTTTGTGGCTAAAGCGTAGCGAAGGAGATCATCGCATCCTTATTCTCTCTCTCTCATCTTAGTCTCTCTCTCTCTCTCTCTCTCTCTCTCCTCTCTCTCTCTCTCTCTCTATCTCTCTCTCTCTCTCTCTGCGTGTTATTGTTATTATTAGTGATTGTAGGAGAGAGTGAGAGATAAAAGATTTGTAGTTTTTACTTTTTCTCCCTTTTTCCTATTTTGTCTTCACAAGTTCTACAAAATTTGAAGTCGGATAGATTTTTTTGTAACTTGGTAATTAGGGTTGTACCGGATAGTGATTTGGCCGGATAACCGGATACCGGATATCCGGAAAATTGTTCTTGTCTGGATAACCGGATACTGAATATCCGGCTAATCTTGGTGGCCGGATTCGGATATCCGGCACTGGCCGGATATTCGGATCCGGCCGGATATCCGACCGGATATACTAAAGAGTGCCAAAATTTAGTGCCAAATATGTTTGAGTGCCAAAAATTTGTGCCAAATATGTTTAAGTGCCAAAAAAAATTTAGTGCCAATAAATTTTGAGCGCCAAAACATTTTGAGTGCCAAAAAATGTTGAGTGCCAAAACTTATCGAGTGCCCAAAAAATTTAATTGCCAAAAAATTGTGTGCCAATTTTTTGTTTTGAGTGCCAAATTTTTTAGTGCCAAATATTTTTTAGTGCTAAAAAGTTTTGAGTACCAAATATTTTTGAGTGCCAAAAATGTAACTTTTGTTTTCTTTGGTATATTAATTGATTTAATGCCTAAAAAGGTGAATGTGCTAGATTTCTTTGGTATAACTACAGTATAAGTGTACTAACATACACGGAATAGCTATACGTTACTTCATCCTGTGTTGCTTTATCTATGTAGTATGCTGTGTAAAATTATTTAAAAGAATGGTATATCTTTTCATAAAAAAAAAATCCCTCTCTTCCCTTTGCTGGCAAAAAATAAGAAAAAGTTTGCAGAAAGAAATATGTTACTTCTCTGGGGGTTTTCATAATACACCTTTTCACTCTCAAATTAGAACAACAGAACTTCAAAATAAAACAAATGAATTTCAAAATACAATGGATGAATTTTTTCTTATAATTTGAAATTCAATTATTTTAATTTGAAGTTCAGTTATTTTAAATTGAAGTTCAGTTATTTTAATTTAAACTTCAGTTGTTTTAATTAAACTTCAGTTGTTTTAATTTAAACTTCAGTTGTTTTAATTTAAACTTCAGTTGTTTTAATTTAAACTTCAGTTGTTTTAATTTAAACTTCAGTTGTTTTAATTTAAACTTGAGTTGTTTTAATATAAAATTCAGTTGTTTTTATTTAAACTTCAATTGTTTTAATTTAAACTTCAGTTGTTTTAATATAAAATTCAGTTGTTTTTATTTAAACTTCAGTTGTTTTAATTTAAACGTCAGTTGTTTTAATTCAAACTTCAGTTGTTTTAATTTAAACTTCTGTTGCTTAAATTTAAACTTCAGTTGTTTTAATTTAAACTTCAGTTGTTTTAATTTAAACTTCAGGTGTTTTAATTTGAGATTCACTTGTTTTGATTTGAAGTTCAGTTGTTTTAATATGAAGTTCAGTTGTTTTAATTTAAGAGTGAAAAGGTGTAGTTAAGTAAGTAGTCGTTTAAGGCAATATCCGGTTATCCGGCCGGATAGCCGGATATTTCAAGTAAGCCCGGATACCGGATACCGGATAGTAAAAAACAGGCCGGATAGCCGGATAACCAGATAGCAACCGGATATCCGGTACATCCCTATTGGTAATTCTTAAAAAAAATATTCTTTCCCCTATACCTACTGCACTGTCTCTCTCTCTTCTTTTTTTTTTACCATACTTTCCACTTTTTCTCCATTTTCTTTCCCTTTCAATCCTTTTTCCTCACTCATAATTCATCATAGATTTTCTTAATTTTTCTAGACATACATATCACCTCTTTCATTTTTTTCTCTCTCTCTCTCTCTCTCTCTCTCTCTCTCTCTCTCTTCTCTCTCTCTCTCTCTCTCTCTCTCTCTCTCTCTCTCTCTCTCTCTCTCTCTCTCTCTCTCTCTCTCTCTCTCTCTCTCTCTCTCTCTCTCTCTCTCTCTCTCTCTCTCTCTCTCTCTCTCTCTCTCTCTCTCTCTCTCTCTCTCTCTCTCTCTCTCTCTCTCTCTCTCTCTCTATATATATATATATATATATATATATATATATATATATATATATCACTCTCTCCTTCCACACTCATTCACCTAAAAAACAGATGAAAACATAATCACTTCATTAAAACTTTCAACACAACAAAAACAAGCACTTTTTAAACCGAACAATAATAACAAACGCACAATATACTGAACAAATAAACCTTATCAACATCAACACGAATAAAAACTCCTAAACACACACACACACACACACACACACACACACACACACACACACACACACACACACACACACACACACACACACACACACACACCACACACACACACACACACACACACACACACACACACAGACACACACACACACACACACACAAAACTAAAAAATCGAAACAAAAAAAAGTAAAGTAACATAATACACCAATTCCCATCAGTGCTCCACGTCATACCATCGCTAGCGTGTGCCTCTAGCGGACCTCTCCCTCGGGGGCCCTCGTGCTCCCCTGTGGCCCGGGGTGTAAGATTCGACAGCCTCCCTCAGGGATAATCTGGCGGCCTGCCCTTCATTTCCCAGGACCTGACTCACGACACCCTGCTAACCCTTCGCCTCTTTACCTTCATAAACTTTTCTACTCTATTTTACTTTTTTCCTTCTTTCCTTCCTGTACTCTTTAACTTCCCTTCATTTTACTCTTTTACTGTTTTCCCTTCTTTCTTCCTCCCTTCACCTCTTTAAAACTGCCCTTCTTTTACTCTATGTTACTGTTTTTTCCTTCTTTCTTCCTTCTTTATCTCTTTACCTTCCCTTCATTTATACTCTATTTTACTTTTTCCTTCGTTCTTCTTTCCTTCTTCACTCTCTTTACTTCCTTTTCATGTACTCTATTTTCAAATGTTTTTCCTCTCCTTCCTTCTTTATCTCTTTACCTTCCCTTCATTTCTACTCTATTTTACTTTTTTCCTTCTTTCTTCTTTCCTTCACCTCTTTAACTTCCCTTCAATGTTATTTTATTTTACTTTTTTTCTTCTTTCTCCCTCCCTTCACTCTCTCTTACTATACTTTCCCTTCATCTCTTTACCTTCCCTTCATTTATACTCTATTTTACTTTTTTCCTTCTTTCTTCTTTCCTTCACCTCTTTACCTTCCTTTCAATGTTACTCTATTTTACTGTTTTTCCTGCTACCTTCCTTCTTCATCTCTTTACCTGCCCTTCATTTCTACTCTACTTTACTTTTTCCTTCTTTCTTCCCTTCACCTCTTTACCTGCCCTTCATTTACTTTATTTTACTGTTTTTCCTGCTACCTTCCTTCTCTACCGTTTTTCCTGCCCTTCATTTCTACTCTATTTTACTCCTTTTTCTTCTATCTTCCTTTTTCCTTTTCCTTTATAACCTACAGACAGTTTTCCTATAAATTTACTTGCTTCATTTCAAGTCAACAATAACCCTTGACCTCTTGACCTGGCCTTGATTTATACTCTATTTTTCTCCTTTTCTTCCATAGACCTTCCTCATTTTTCCTTTTCCTCTCTCTCTCTTTCTCTCTCTCTCTCTCTCTCTCTCTCTCTCTCTCTCTCTCTCTCTCTCTCTCTCTCTCTCTCTCTCTCTCTCTCTCTCTCTCTCTCTCTCTCTCTCTCTCTCTCTCTCTCTCTCTCTCTCTCTCTCTCTCTCTCTCTCTCTCTCTCTCTCTCTCTCTCTCTCTCTCTCTCTCTCTCTACCTCATTTCAGGCAAGCAATAAAGCACCTATAGCTACTTCTTTACCTTCCCTTAATTTTGACTATATTTTTTTCCCTTTCCTTTTATCTTCCTCATTTATCATTTTCCTTCGTTAGATCTAGCTTTATTTTCCTCATTTCTGGTCAACAATAACACCTTCACCTCTTGACCGGCCTTCCCTTAATTGTTCCTGTTTGTTCTTCTTCCTTCTATACCTTCATCATTTTTTTCCTTTTTCTTCGTTAGCTTACCTGTTACTTTCTTCATTTGGGATCACCTGAAGATCCGTCACCCCAGAATGTCCACCTGAAGATCCGTCACCCCAGAATGTCCACCTGAAGATCCGTCACCCAGAATGTCCACCTGAAGATCCGTCACCCCAGATTCCACCTGAAGATCCGTCACCCAGAATGCTAAGATCTCACCCCAGATGTCCACCTGAAGATCCGTCACCCAGATGTCCACCTGAAGATCCGTCACCCAGAATGTCACCTGAAGATCGTCACCCCAGATGTCCACCTGAAGATCCGTCACCCGCAGAATGTCCACCTGAAGACCGTCACCCCAGAATGTCCACCTGAAGATCCGTCACCCCAGAATGTCCACCTGAAGATCCGTCACCCCAGAATGTCCACCTGAAGATCCGTCACCCCAGAATGTCCACCTGAAGATCCGTCACCCCAGAATGTCCACCTGAAGATCCGTCACCCCAGAATGTCCACCTGAAGATCCGTCACCCCAGGATATCCCACCTGAAGAACCGTCACCCTGCCAAACTCTGGGGTGACGGATCTTCAAGTGATCCTTCATTTGAAACACACACTATCACAAACATAACATTCAACACCTATGAGCACCCCCGTTAGTTAATGATATATCTACACGGTTACGAAATACAGGTGCGCCAATGTTACCTGAGGAACCGTACCTCAATGAACCTTACTTATTACCTTTCTTAACCCCTTGAGACCCAGAACGTAATTTCCATGGTAATTTGGCTATCATTAGACAATTTTTAGTGAATATACCCAATAATTTATGGATATGACCTGTTTAGTATCCTTGTCCACTAACTAATTTGGTATATTCAGTTACTCCTCGTAATTTTATGGCTCGACGATGAGAATGAAGAATAAGATTATAAGAAGTTAGGATGATAGAAATAAAAGGTCAAAAAGGTCTATATTTCACAAGGAGGAGGAGGAAGAGGAGAAGGAGGTGGAGGAGGAGGAGGAAGAGGAGGAGGAGGAGGAGGAGGAGGAGAAGGAGGTTAAGAAGGAGGAGGAGGAGGTTAAGAAGGAGGAGGAGAAGGAGAGAGGAGAAGGAGGAGGAGGAGAAGGAGGAGGAGAGGAGGATGGTCGGAGGGATCAGAGAGGAGGTCCGAAGGTGAGGTGATACGTTGACATCCCAAGAGACCAATTCGGTTAATTATATTCTGGTCTGCAGGTAAAGGTAAAGGGAAGGAAGGGAAGGAGGGGGAGGTAAAGGGAAAGGGAAGGAGGGGGAGGGAAGGGAAGGAAGGGGAGGGGAGGTAGGGGATGAGGGGGAGGACAGGTAGATAGTGGGGAAGAGGGAATAGAGGACTGAAGGTTGGGGAAGGAAGGAATGATAGAAACGAAAGAGAGAGGAAGAGAAATGAAAGAAGTGTAATAGTGTAGGAAAATGAAGAAAATGGATGAGGAATGATTATATGAGTGAGGAAAAAAGATTGTGAGGGAAAGAATAGGGGAAAACTGGAAAGGAAAATATAAAAAGAGAAAAAAAAGAATGAAAGTAAGGGAAAGGAAATTATTCAAGAGATAGTATCAACCTTACTGAGCCGTGTTTTTGTCGTCCAAGCACCGTCTGGATTACGAAGACCGCTCCAATAGCACTTGATGAAATGTGTGTTATACTGCTTTGTGATATTGTTTGCAATGTTTTGGACTGATTATTATTTCGGCCCCTACCAAGCTTGTTGTGTTTTTGTCGCAGAAACCAATCCGTTTTCAATTGCGAGAAAAAACGGTCTTCGTACCAAGACGATGCTATGGACGACAAAAACACGGCTCTGAACAAAATATTCATTAACTAAACATTTGTTGCAAACTTGGGAAAAAACTACCTTCTGGTATTAAAAGAGGAAAAGTAAAACTATGATTTTTCTCTCTCACTCTCTCTCCTACTCACAACTACCTACTAATAATAACAATAAACCTAGAAATAAACACGCAGAGAGAGAGAGAGAGAGAGAGAGAGAGAGAGAGAGAGAGAGAGAGAGAGAGAGAGAGAGAGAGAGAGACTAAGATGAGAGAGAGAGAATAAGGACGTGATGATCTCCTTCGCTACGCTTTAGCCACAAAAGGTTCAGTTCAATGCAGTGTTTCTGTGGCCACAATGGTAACCTCTCGCCGCGTCCCAGCACCACACAATAAACCCTTCCCCGCCACAAAGCCGCCTCCACCACCCTTTTCTCGAGGAGTTGGGCCAGAAAGAGAGATGAATTTCAGTCCTCTAAGACGTAGTAGATTAAAGCTAGAGTGAGAGAGAGATAGATAGAGAGAGAGAGAGTGAGTGAGGGAGTGTTAACAGAGATGATTCCTAGTAAATCTTTATCTGTTCTTATAGTTAACATGAATATGAGTCCTTATAAGAGAGAGAGAGAGAGAGAGAGAGAGAGAAGAGAGAGAGGAGAGAGAGAGAGAGAGAGAGAGAGAGAGAGAGGAGAGAGAGAGAGAGAGAGAGAGAGAGAGAGAGAGTAAAGATAAGATTTCATCTATCTAGAACTTTGCAAGTACCTAACTACAAGGTTATGACATACAAGACCCCGACAGTCAGCACGAACTAGGCTGACTCGACCTGCCTAAGTACAGGACGCTGTACAAGCGATCACGTCTCTACCACCCTTGCCACCCTGACGCAAGAGAGAGAGAAAGAGCAGTAGAGAGTCGATAGAGAGGATTGAGAGAGTAGAGAGAGAGAGGCGGAGAGAGTGAGCAGAGACGGAACCAGAGAGTGAGAGAGAGAGAGTAGAGGATATTAAGACGTATGATAGAGGAGTGAGCTAACGAGAAAGAGGGAGAGATAGCATAGTTTACCCTTCGTATTCTATAAGTTATTCGATTTATAGTTATTGCCTTGCCTAAGTATCAATATAAACATCTTTTAAAATTTTTAGATCACAAAATGTTGCTTATATAATGTCATTAATGTTTTTATGGTATTTTTTAAGAGTATTAAGGTATAGGCGCGTGAGTGTTGGCATTACTGGAACCCAATCAGCTGAGCGGCGCGTGTGTGTGTTTACGTGTGTGTGTGTTTACGTTCAGTGCCAATATTAAACCTTCAATATATTCTCTCTACCGTCATTTAGAAAGAAGGTACGTGGTGGTATTGCTTCATAAGGAGTTGATTGAAGCTTGGCGTGTTTATGTGACTCGGGGTATGTATAGGAATTAATATATACGTGTTTTTGTGTGTGTTTATGTTCTGTGAGGGCTGGCTTCGCGGGCTTAACATTGGTAGTAACTTATTTTGTCTTTAAACCATCGCTCTTTTTGGGGTTATTTATGACTTACGAGATGTATAAGTGTATGGTAAAGGCATGGGGAGAAGTCTGACAAGTGTGTTTAGTGTAGTTTTTGGTATACCTGTATAAAGAAGTCAGGAACCCGCCGGGCCAGTCACCGAGTGGTCTGTGGTATTATTGGGTTTCTAGACATCACGCAAATTTTTGGTCGCAACTGCTTTTTTCTGATAGATTTTGATATGCATTTTAATAATTTAATATTTTTTTACGGTTAAAATCAGTTTTCTTCTTTTTATTTATATTTTTAAAGGGGAATACACTGGCTTAGGGGTTTCCATTAGGTAAGGTTAGGTTAGGTAAGGTTAGGTTAGGTTAGCTTAGGTGAGGTGAGGTGAGTAGGTGAGGTTAGCTTATCTTAGCTTAGGTTAGGTGAGGTTAGCTTAGGTTAGGTTAGGTTAGCTTAGGTTAGGTGAGGTGAGGTTAAGTTAGGTTAAGTTTAGGTTAGGATGCTGAATAACCAAAATTTACCGTCTTTATGGGCCCCTAAGTATTATTTTACATATTGTAGATGCAAACTGGAATATAAAGAGAGAGGAGACAGGCAGCTAGCAACTTCATAGGGGCAATAAACATGAACAGCGATAGAATATAAGAAAATAAACAATACATAAGAAGAAATGAGGTATTTGTCAAGGTGAATAGAACGAGGTTATAGAAAAGGAAGAAATGAAGTAATAATGGCTTAGACAGATTTATGATTAGACTGGAAGAGATATTTGTTATGACGGAGAGAAAATAAGCATAGAAAAGGAGGAAGAAGTTTATTATGCCTTAATCAAATTTAAGAAAAGGTGGGAAATTATAATTGCTAAAGTGGATAGGAAAAAAAGATGGAAAATGTGAAAATATGTAATGATTGTCAACATGCAGGCTTAATGTTGGAAGAAATATTTGTTAAGGTGAATAGTAAAAAAGCGATAGAAAGGTTGAGAAGATGTAAGAATGTGTTTGACAGATTTGAGATAAGGTAAAGGAGGTTAGAGGAGATGTTACCCAAATTGGAGAGTAAAAAAGTGATAGCAAGAAAGAAAAGAACTAATAATATGTTGAAGGAAAGTAATTATATGTTAGACAGATTTAAGATATGGTAAAAGGTTAAAAGAGTGATAAATGAAAGGAAAAAAGCTATAAATGTGAAGAAAAGTAATGATATGTTAGACAGATTTAAGATAAGGTAAAGGTTAGAGGAGATAGTGCAAAGGAAAAAAGTGATAGAAAAGAAGAAGATAAGTAATAATATGTTTGACAGAGTTAAGATAAGGTAAAGGAGATGTTGTCAAAGTAGAGAAAAAAGTGATAGATAGAAAGAAAAGAACTAATAATATGTTGAAGAAAAGTAATTATATGTTAGACAGATTTAAGATAAGGTAAATAAGGTGAAAGGAGATAGTGGAGAGGAATAAAAGTGATAGAAAAGAAGAAATAATATGTTTGATAGATTTGAGATCAGGTAAATAAGGTGAAAGAAGATAGTGGAGACGAATAAAAGTGATAGAAAAGAAGAAATAATATGTTTGATAGATTTGAGATCAGGTAAATAAGGTGAAAAGAAATGTTATCAAAATGGAGAGGAAAAAGAAGATAGAAAAGAACAGAAAGTAATAAGTTGACAGTTGAAAATAGTAAGAGAGAGAATAAAAGTGATAGAAAGTAGAGAGAGAATAAAAGTGATAGAAAAGTAGTGCGAGAATAAAAGTGATGAAAAAGTAGAGAGAGAATAAAAGTGATTGAAAAGTAGAGAGAGAATAAAAGTGATAGAGAAGTAGAGAGAGAATAAAAGTGATAGAAAAGTAGTGAGAGAATAAAAGTGATAGAAAAGTAGAGAGAGAATAAAAGTGATAGAAAAGTAGAGAGAGAATAAAAGTGATTGAAAAGTAGAGAGAGAATAAAAGTGATAGAAAAGTAGAGAGAGAATAAAAGTGATAGAAAAGTAGAGAGAGAATAAAAGTGATAGAAAAGTAGAGAGAGAATAAAAGTGATTGAAAAGTAGAGAGAAATAAAAGTGATGAAAAGTAGAGAGAGAATAAAAAAGTGATAGAAAAGTATGAGAGGAGGAATAAAAGTGATAGAAAAGTAGAGAGAGAATAAAAGTGATTGAAAAGTAGAGAGAGAATAAAAGTGATAGAAAAGTAGAGAGAGAATAAAAGTGATTGAAAAGTAGAGAGAGAATAAAAGTGATAGAAAAGTAGAGAGAGAATAAAAGTGATAGAAAAGTAGAGAGAGAATAAAAGTGATTGAAAAGTAGAGAGAGAATAAAAGTGATAGAAAAGTAGAGAGAGAATGAAAGTGATTGAAAAGTAGAGAGAGAATAAAAGTGATAGAAAAGTAGAGAGAGAATAAAAGTGATAGAAAAGTAGAGAGAGAATAAAAGTGATTGAAAAGTAGAGAACTAATAATGTTAGACAGATTTAACCCCTTCACGCCCAGATCTTTCCATTAATATATAAAATAGTCTGTTGTTAGCCATAAAATAACAAAAAAATAGCTTAAATATACCAAATTAGCTAGTGGACAAGGATATTAAATAGGTCTTGTCTATAAAATCTTGCGTATATTCACAAAAATCGTCTTATGGTATACCCAAAGTACAATGGAAATTACGTTCTGGGTCTCAAGGGGTTAAAATAAGGTAAAGGTGAAAGGAAGTTGTGGAGAGGCAACAAATGATATAGAAAAGAATTAATAATATGTTTGATAGATTTATTATAAGGTAAAGAAAGTCAAAAGGAGATATTTGTCAGTGGAGAGAGAAAAAAATTGATAAAATAGAAGTACCTAGTTATAGAAATATGTTCGACAGATTTAAGATAGGTAAAGTTCAGTGAAAGGAGATAGTAGAGAGGAAAACAAGTGATAGAAATGAAGTAATAAAATGTTTGACAGATTTGAGGTAAGGTAAAGGAGGTGAAAGGAATATTTGTCAGTAAAATGGTAAAAAAAATTGATAGAAAAGAAGAAGAGAAATATATATAGTCAGAGGAGAGGAAAATAAGTGATAAAAAAGAAGTATAGTAATATGTTGGACAGATTTAAGATAGGTAAAGGAGGTGAGAGGAGAAAGGTAAAGGAGGTGAAAAAAAAGGGGTACGGCAAGGGGAAGAGGAAAGAAGTGATCAAAAAGAAGAAAATAAGTAATAATATGTTTTAAAGAGAAGAAAATAAGTAATAATGTGTTTTAAAGAGAAGAAAATAAGTAATAATGTGTTTTAAAGAGAAGAAAATAAGTAATAATGTGTTTTAAAGAGAAGAAAATAAGTAATAATGTGTTTTAAAGAAAAGAAAATAAGTAATAATGTGTTTTAAAGAGAAGAAAATAAGTAATAATGTGTTTTAAAGAAAAGAAAATAAGTAATAATGTGTTTTAAAGAAAAGAAAATAAGTAATAATGTGTTTTAAAGAAAAGAAAATAAGTAATAATGTGTTTTAAAGAAAAGAAAATAAGTAATAATGTGTTTTAAAGAGAAGAAAATAAGTAATAACGTTTTAAAGAGAAGAAAATAAGTAATAATATGTTTTAAAGATTTAAGATAAGGTAATAAAAAGAGGTTGAAGGAAAAGGAAAAGGAAGGGAAAAAGTGATAGAAAAGAAATGATATGTTGGACAGATTTAAGATAGGTAAAGTTGATGCAATGAGGTGTACGGCAAGGTGGATAGCTGGTTCCCTCACTGTTTAGGTGTGTCGTGTGGGTGGAGCACAACCTAACACACTAGCGGCACCCCATACAAGGGTGGACGCCGCCCTTGTGTTGCGTCACCACCTTCTGCAGGGGTAAAGGGAGAAATATTAGGAACAAAGATAACCATTCACTGAACTTAACTCCTTCCAGAAATAACTTCTTCTTTTTTCTTCAACAATTTTTTTCGCATTGCTTGATACCCAAAAAATACCTACTTAAAAATCACCTTTTTTCAATATGACTTACAATTTTTCACATTGCTTGATATCCAAAAATACTTGCAAATAAGGAATTCGATAGTGAAATGACTAGTGAACGAATATTTATGAGACTTGGTGGATATTTTATGGAGAAATATTATAAAGAAAGTTAGCTATTCACATCACTTCAACTCCTTCCAGAAATTACCCTTTTTTTTTGTATGATTTTCAATTTGTTACATTGCTTGATACCCGAAAATACTTGAAAATAAGAAATACGATTGTGAAATGACTAGTAAACGAATATTTATGAGACTTGGTGGATATTTTATGGAGAAATATTAGAATAAAAAATAACCATTCACAACTTAACTCATTCCAGAAATCACCCTTTTTTTTGTATGATTTTCAATTTGTTACATTGCTTGATACCCAAAAATACTGGAATATAAGGAATACGTTAGTGAAATATGTGAACAAATATTGATGAGACTCAGTGGATATTTTTGGACTTATAAATATATTCTTTCAATGCTTTGAATAATGATGATACGCGGAATCTTGATGTATTTTTTTTCTTTTTCTTTTTTTATATCTCATTCATCATGACTTCAATTTGTTTTTTTATATCTCATTCATCATGACTTCAATTTGTTTTTTTATATTTCATTCATCATGACTTCCATTTTTTTTTTTATATCTCATTCAGCATGACTTCAATTTTTTTTTATATATCTCATTCATCATGACTTCAATTTTTTTTTTTATATCTCATTCAGCATGACTTCAATTTTTTTTTTTATATCTCATTCATCATGACTTCCATTTTTTTTTTTATATCTCATTCATCATGACTTCAATTTTTTTTTTATATCTCATTCAGCATGACTTCAATTTTTTTTTTTTGTAGTTCCCTGGTGTTTCCGCGGCGGGTTATCTGTTTACATAGATCAAGTAACTGTAAATATAAACTACTAAATATATGATCGGTCGATAAGAAAAAGAAATAGATATGAGTAAAAACATTGACTCACGAATGTCATATATTTTTAGGCATCTGTTTGACTCATTATTATTGTTATTCGTATCATTATTATTATCATTATTATTCATTAGACAGTTTTATCTCATAACTTTTGTTCTTCCTTTGTTCTTGTTCTCCTGACTCGCCATAACTACGCAAGGATGGTTGATTGATGGTTACAATAGTTCTTCCTCGTGTGGTTTTGTCATGGTTGTGGTGGAATGGTTCTGGTTGTGGTGGTGGTGGTGGTGGTGTCGTCCTTCCTGGCTGGTTCGTTGGTTTAGGTGTAGAGGTTGTTCATCGTTGGTTCCTTGGTTGTGGTTTTGAGTTTGGTTTTTGTAATGGTTGTGATGTAAATGTTGTGTTGTGTGATGGTTGTGGTGGTTTTGAATCTCATTTTTTATGTGTGTGTGTGTGTGTGTGTGTGTGGAGTTCCATACACAATATTAATGGGTATTACAGTATGAATGATGGTGACAGCGTAAATTAAATGAACAAATGGTGGCTTGCAAGTCTTGAAAACATCATGTACCCTTCTTGGGTGCACTCGTGCACGGTGTGTGTGTGTATGTGAGAGAGAGAGAGAGAGAGAGAGAGAGAGAGAGAGAGAGAGAGAGAGAGAGAGAGAGAGAGAGAGAGAGAGAGAGAGAGAGAGAGAGAGAGAAGCAGCCTCAGGTTCGTGCCCCGTACCACGCAGGGAGTGGGTAGTGGGCCATGCCGTAGCCCCGCGCCACGCCTTGCGGGGCACCGATGAGGCACCCGCTGGCACCCCGCGTGAGGACAAGTCTCCTGACGCAGGTGCGGGGCGGGGCCGCGGAGGGGGGCAGGTGGAACACGCATTGCCGCGCTATCAACATTGTCCCTGGGGTGCGGCGGGGGCGAGGTGGGGATGTGTGTGTAATGTGAGGGGGTGACGTGGGTGGTGGTGGTGACAATGTATCGTGTGTGATGTGCCCCGCGGCGCTTGCCTTGTTGTCGCCCTGCCCCTCCCGTGTCACATGGCAGGGGTCACCTGCCCCCTGGGTGCAGGCGACACGCTCCCCCGCCCCCGCCCTCCCCGGGGCGGCGGGGCGGTGCATTGCCTGCCTGTGTTGTATTACATTGTTGTCATTGATGCGTGGCGGCGGTGATGGCGGCGCGGGTGTGGGTGACACGCCGCGCCGCCCGTGCCGTGCCTGATGGAGCCCGGGCCTTCCCTGGCAGGGCCCTCGAGCCTACTGAGTGCCGCTCCGGGTGTTGGCGATTAGCTCCGCCTCCCATGGATTTTCTGCTCCCTCCCTCTGGCGGGCGCTTTGGGAGGCAAGTGGATGTAATCCCCAGGGGAGGAGCCACCTTGCCGCGCCGGGCAAATGGGAAACGTTAGCGACTGTGGGAGGAACCCGGGGCGTGGTCCCTACCTTCCTCCCGCGCCAATCAGGGCGCGGAGCTGCGAGCCCCGCTGCGTGCACCAGTGGCCCGGCGGGACCTCCCGGGGCGCGCGGCGAGGCGTGCCGCTATAGCCTTAATGATGAATCGGAGGAAGTTCACACGAAGCCCAGGTGGTGCGGTGAATGTAGCGCGTCCCACCGCTCCGGCGGACTCAGTCGCTCGCTGTGTGGCGGTACTGTCGGTACACGCGGAGTGCGGAGAGTGAGGCGTGGAGTGCGGCAGTGAAGTGTTGTGGTGTGTTTGCCGGAACGTAACATAAGAGCACCAGCACCAGTGTGCTTCACCTGCATCATGTTGAACCCTTTCATGGATAGTGGCCACATGGGCTCGCTCATGGGCCACAAGCTGAGTCCGCCCACCCACCACATGGGCACGGAGAGCCTGGCGCACACGCAGGGCAACCAGTACAATAATGGGTACGGCATGACCCACCACCCGGTGCACCACGGCCACATGAGCACCTACCCGCGGGAACTGTTCCTGCGGCGGGACCACATGGCATCGCTGGGCACGCTGGGCACGCATGACCTGGCCAACAACCAGCACATGTTCGGGGCCACCCTGGCTGCGGGCCACGACCCCTCCTCCATGATGTTCCCGGGCCTGCACGACGCCCACCACGGCCACATGAACAACATGAACAGACTGGCCGGCATGGACTGGTCGCACCAACAGATGGGATCACAGTTCCACCATGGCATGAACATGAATCACATGAACCCCATGGCCGCGGCGCACGCCCCCGGAGCCTTCTTCAGGTACATGCGGCAGCCTATCAAGCAGGAGCTGTCGTGCATGTGGGTGGAGCCTGACCAGCCTAACCCCAAGAAGCCGTGCAACAAGACCTTCACCAGCATGCACGAGATCGTGACGCACATCACGGTGGAGCACGTGGGCGGCCCGGAGTGCACCAACCACGCCTGCTTCTGGCAGAGTTGTCCTCGCAACGGCCGCAGCTTCAAGGCCAAGTACAAGCTGGTGAACCACATACGCGTGCACACCGGCGAGAAGCCCTTCCCGTGCCCCTTCCCGGGCTGCGGCAAGGTGTTCGCCCGCTCAGAGAACCTCAAGATACACAAACGCACACACACGGGTGAGTACCAACCTACTGTTTGTTCAAGTGTTTGTGTGTGTCAACTGTGTGAGTGTGTATGTGTGAATCTATTGTAGTCTATGTGTATGTTTATCGTAGTGGTCTAGAGCAGCCAGCCGTGGCCGCCGCCTTCCCGCACGCCACCCACCGCCGTGCCTTGAATAAAATCCATTTAAACGATTAACTGCTAATTTTCATCCAGTTGAAATACCGGCGAGGCGATGGGAGGGCGGCCGGAAGGGCAGTCATTTATCTTCTTGAAGTTTAAAACGTTAGCTGAGGGCGAGGAAGGCGGCAGGGCGAGGGGCGGGCGGCCGCTGGTCACCGCCGCTGGTCAGTTCACCTCGGCACACCGCTGGCCGCACCGCCCCGACGCTGCTCCGCCGGTAAGCGAGTCCTTAGCGGCACTCTGGGATATCTTAACGTGCCCTTCGCTCTATGTATCGTGTTGTGGAGGCAGGGGAGTGAGGAATAGTGGAGGAACAGCGGTGGAGGTGGAGGTCGTAGCGGCGGCGGTGACGACGCGGCGGTGACGACGCGGCGGTAACCACACAAACACACACAAGTCGCCCACCGCTGCCCGCCCGCACACCACCCATAGTGCTAGTATGCGGGCGTGAGGGCGTGCGAACCCGTAACAACACCTATTACCCTCCAGACACACTTATAACACTTCAAAACGGACTTAAAAACCGCACGTCATAAGTGTACACATTTCAGTCTTGTGCCTTGCGTGTTTCCTGCTCTTATATAATATACATGTTGGTGTGTGTGTGGCGGCGGAAGGAAGGCGCCCTTACCGCTGCCCGATGGTGGTGTCCTCGAGGCGCCCTGAGTAGGTAGCCCGTCGGAGGTGTGTGTGTGTGTGTGTGTGTGTGTGTGTGTGTGTGTGTTTGGAAGTGTTATGCCCGCCCTTGAGAATTATTTTTTATCTCGACTCTTTTGGTGTAAATTTCTTATAAAGTATTGTTTTATTATTATATTTATTATTTTTTTTTTATTGATATAACTAATTATCATCATCATTACATTTTTTTTCTCCCCAGTTATCATTATTTATTATTATTATTATTATTATTACCACGAATATCTTAAAATATGAATTTCGTCATAAATCTGTTGCCGCGAAGCTACCTAATCCTTTCACTATAAACATCGTAGTTCAATCAACACTAAAACTACTCGGATAAAAAGCGAATATTTGAATACTACTCCATATTTACTAATACTGACACTAATGATACCACCACTACCACTAACAACAACACAACAACAATAACCATACCCAAAATACCACACATTCCAAATACACAACAACACAACAACAAACTAAAATACAACCAAACAGAGACGTCCTTAGGCCAGTAAAACACCTTGGTAATTACTGAAACATGAGAAGGAGGAACAGGAGGAGGAGGCGGAGAAGGTCTGGCCTATCATATTCAACTGATGGATGAAGAAGAGATGGATGAGGGAAGTGGATAAATGGATGAGGTTATAAACATGATAGGGGTATATAGGGTGACAGGGTGAGGGTAGGGTGTGTATAGGGCGACAGGTGAGGGTAGGGTGATATACAGGGTGTTAATAGGGAGATAGGGTGTCAGGGCATGGGGTATATATAGGGTGTGTTTGATAGGATGTTTATGTAGGGTGACAGGGTGAGTGTAGGGTGATATACAGGGTGTTGATAGGGAGATAGGGTGTCAGTGCATAGGGTAGGGTGACTAGGGTTTAGTTATTTGGTTTAGGGTGTAAGAGACCGTAAGACGGATGTGCTAAGATAGGGTGACAGAGTGTGTAGGGTGATATACAGGGTGTTGGAAGGGAGATAGGGTGTCAGTGCGTATAGGGTAAGGTGTATTAGGGTTAGGGTGTGAGGCTGATGTGTTAAGATAGGATGAAGGAGGCGGTGTAGAAGGGTGATGAGGTGTTAAGGGTGACAGTGGATAGGTTAAGGGTTTTGTTATGTGATTTTCCGGTTCATGAAGAGTGTTATTAGCGTTACGAAGAGTGAGTCAGCGTGTGTGTGTGTGTGTGTGTGTGTGTGGGCGTGGTGATTAGTCAAGTTGTCGACACACACACACACACACACACGCATGAATTATATTTTTGAAAAGATGATATAATTGTCTGTATGTGTGTGTGTGTGTGTGTTTGTTCACATAAGCTCTACGAATAGAAAAATGTATTTCATATTATTTCATCATTATGTTATTATTATTATTATTATTATTGTCATCATCATCACCATCAAATAATCTATCTTTAAAAATTAACTATTGAACTTTACAAAGATTATTCATTACTTTGAATATATATCTTCAAATGCTATTATACCATTATTAATTGATATTATAACCATTATAATATTCCAAACCATTATGATATACATTTGACATACCTTAATAACCATACACACTAGCATTATATATTCATTCAAAACCTAATGTATAATATTCAACAAAGGAACGTTCAAGATCCTCACATTCAATAATAATTAATCTTCAACAAAAGAATAGGAGGCAAAGGATATTGGTTTTAACTCCTTCACGCCCAGATCTTTCCTTGGCTACATAAAATTGTCTGTTGTTAGCCATAAAAATACGAAAAGTAACTGAATATACCAAATTTGCTAGTGGACAAGGGTACTAAACAGGTCATAGCCATAAAACATTGCTTATAGTCACTAAAAATCGTTAATGGTACCCAAATCACAATGGAAATTACGTTCTGGGTCTCAAGGGGTTAATGGTAGTGATCTAAAGGCTACTATAGTGTTGATGGTGATGATGGCGTGTGCCCAAGGTCCTATCGATGGTGAGGATGGTGATAAGGCCGCTAGTGTTATGCTGCATTGGTTCAATATAGTGACTAACTGATTAATTTGACAAGGCAATTGACTGGACATTAAAGGAAAATTATTTTGTGGAAGTTGTTATGATATTTTGATTCTAACGTTCTCTGAGGTTTAAATGGCGTTAGTGATGACTCTTAAAGTAGTGCAAGTAACTTTATAAAGGGAAATAGTGTTAATTTGATAAGGAAATTGACTGGACATTAAAGGAAAAGCTACATATTTGAAACATGATATATTGATACTAACATTCTCTGAGGTTTAAATGGCGTTAGTGATGACTCTTAACCCCTTCACGCCCAGATCTTTCCATTAATATATAAAATCGTCTGTTGTTAGCCATAAAATTACGAAAAGTTACTTAATATACCAAATTAGTTAGTGGACAAAGATACTAAACAGGTCATATCTATAAAATATTGCTTATATATATTAACTAAAAAATCGTCTAATGGTAGCCAAATTACAATGGAAATTACGTTCTGGGTCTCAAGGGGTTAAAGTAAATACAAGGAATGGTAGGGAAATACAAGGAATGGTAGGGAAATACAAGGAATGGTAGGGAAATACAAGGAATGGTAGGGAAATACAAGGAATGGTAGGGAAATACAAGGAATGGTAGGGAAATACAAGGAATGGTAGGGAAATACAAGGAATGGTAGGGAAATACAAGGAATGGTAGGGAAATACAAGGGAAATAAAGGAAAAATAAATCAATGTAAATAAAAGGAAAGTGAATACAATAAAATAATAAAGGGAAGTAGTGTGCTTAACCCCTTGAGGCCCAGAACGTCATTTCCATTGTAATCTGGGTACCATTAGACGATTTTTACTGACTATAAGCAATATTTTATAGCTATGACCTGTTTAGTATCCTTGGTCCAACTACTAAGGATATTCAGTGACTTTTCGTAATTTTAGGCTAAAACAGACAATTTTTTTAAATACAAAGGTAAAATCTGGCGTGAAGGGAAATACACGAATTAAATACAAGATACTAGAACTACTAAAGACTTATAATACACTATTAAACTACTACTAGAATGTAAATACAGAATGTAATACTAGAACTAAGTACTAACTATAACTGAATAAAGAATATCTAAAATACTAAGAATATTGCTAACCCTTGAGGCCCAGAACGTAATTTCCATAGTAATTTGGGTACCATTAGATGATTTTTAGTTAATATAAGCAATATTTTATAGATATGACCAGTTTAGTATCCTTGTCCATTAACTAATTTGGTATATTCAGTTAGTTTTCGTAATTTTATGGCTAACAACGGACGATTTTCTATAGCAAAGGAAAGATCTGGGCGTGAAGGGGTTCAATATTAATAAGAGGGCTAGTATTTTAATTTCCACATAATAATTTAATTTACACTAATTTAATGTCATTGCTGAAGTTATTCGCAGATTTTATTTGTTTGATTCATTATTTATATATTTTTGTTCTCAAGATTGCGTCTTTATTTGTGATGCTTATTTATTGTAGTATTTTTTAAGGTTGATATTTTGGCAATTTTTTCTAGTATTACCTAATAATATTTTCATTTCTATAATTATATTTCTATTGTTGTTATTATTAATTATAACAACAATAAAAACTATAAAAAAATCAATATTATTAACACTAGAAAAAATAGTGATCATTATAACACCCCTAATAATAATAATAATAATAATAATAATAATGATCAAACTCCAGTGACCACTAAATCACTATATCATAATACTGACAATTTACATAACCTAACCTTCCTGACGTGGCAGTGGAAGGAAAACAGTGATGGTAGTGGTAGTTGTAGTAGTGGTAGTAGTAGTGGTGGTAGGTGGTGGTAGTGGTAGTTACAGTCGTTGTAGTCGTTAGTAGTACCAGTAGGTCAGGCTAATGTTGTGGTTAGAGACGGGAGATACAGACAGGCGATAGTGGTAGTAGTGGTGGTAGGTGGTAGGTGGTGGTCAGACCTGAGATACCCACGGTCAGAAGGCCAACCAAGGAACCATACCTCTCTTACCCTCCTCCTCCTCCTCCTCCTCCTCCTCCTCCTCCTCCTCCTCTGCGGTTACCTTATCTTCCGGCCTCGTGTTCTCGTGGGTTTCCTTATCTAAGAACAAACCGTAAGGACGTGAAATGCTTGTTCTCTGCCACTGCTTATCTCCTGCTTCTACTTCTGCTGCTACTGCGTCTAGGGTGGGTTAGGAAGGAAGGGAAGGGGTTGGTGTGGGGTTTGCTGTTTATTCTGTGTGGGTTTTGGATGGGTGGAAAGGGGTTGTATATAGTTGAAATTTATCTTCATTCCACTACTGCAAATACTACTACTACTACTACTACTACTACTACTACTACTACTACTACTACTACTACTACTACTACTACTACTACTACTACTACAACTACTTTTACTACGACTACTACGACTACTACTACTACTTCTACTTCAACAACAAACACAACAACAACAACAACTACTACTACTACTACTACTGCTACTTTTATTATTACTACTACTACTACTACTACTACTACTACTACTACTACTACTACTACTACTACTACTACTACTACTACTTCTACTTCAACAACAAAACAACAACAACTACTACTACTACTACTACTACTACTACTACTACTACTACTACTACTACTACTACTACTACTTCTACTTCAACAACAAACACAACAACAACAACTACTACTACTACTACTACTACTTCTACTACTTTTATTACTACTACTACTTTCTTTTCCTTAACCTTTTTCTTCTGTCCCATTTCAAACTTTTTTTCCCTTCCTTTCCCTTCCTTTCCCTTTCCTTTCCCTTCCTTTCCCTTCCTTTCCCTTCCTTTCTGGAGGGTTACAAAGTGCCGTTAGTTAGTAAAAAGGACAGTAAAGCAAGTGATAGTAAAAAGGACACAGATTTAAGAGGGTAATAATATAGGACACGTTGAGACATGTTAGTACTAGTATATTTCTTTATATATATATTTAATTAATTTGTTTGTTTATGTTTTTTTCTCTTCTCTAAGTACTATGTCGGTTTCTTGTGTTTGTTGATCTGTTGTTTATTTCTTGATTCATTTGTTTCCTGGGTTTCTATAGCGTTGTTTTGATAGAGTGGATGTAAGGTCACATTTAGAGGTATAATTGCCCACTTGAGACTGTTTCTAGTATTTTCTTTATATATTATTTTTCATTTGTTTTTATTTTTTTCTCTTCTTTTAAGTAACTATGTCGTTTTCCTTCTGTTTGTTGATCTTGTTTATTTTCTTGATTCCTTTGTTTCCTGGTTTCTATAGCGTTGTCTTTTACGAGTTGAATATAATGTTCTTCTTCCCCCTTCTTCTCCTCCTCTTACTTTTTACCTCATTCATCTTTTCTTCTTTTCTTCTGCTTTCTCTATACTGATTTCCTCTCTTCCTCCTCTGGGAACTTCTAAGGAAGAGTGAATAAGTCCCTTTCCACTCCTCATCCTCTCTCTCTTTCCTCCAAATCCCCTCCTCTCATCCCATCCTCGTTCTTCTCTTGCCTCTTCTTCTCCTTCTTCTTCTCTCCTTCTTCCTCCTCCCTCCTTCTTTTTCTTCTTTTTCTTCTTCTACTTATAAGGAAGATGAATAAATCCACTTTTCCACTCCTCATCCCTCTCTCCTTTCCCTCCAATCCTCCTCCCTCATCTTTCATCCTCTTCTTCCTCCTCCTCTTCCTCTTCCTCCTTCTTCTCTTCCTCCTCCTGCCCCTCCTCTTCCTCTTCCTTTAAAGGGTAATCAACGTATGTCAACTGTTTATGGATCAGTTTAACAGCTTTGTCATTCCCTCTCCAGTTAATTTTTACAGCCTGTTCCTCCTTCCTCCTCCTCCCCCCCCTCCTCCTCCTCCTCCTCCTCCTCCTCCTCCTCCTCCTCCTCCTCCTCCTCCTCCTCCTCCTCCTCCTCCATAAAACTGGTCACTTCCCCAACACAAGAGTCAACAGCCGCCCAGACTCTTATAAAAGCGTCGTGCCCCAAGAGGCTCAGCTTTTGTGAACAAGATTAATTGCCTCCCAAGTCGAGAAGGGACACTCCAAACCCTTAGAGGAGGAGAAGGAGGAGGAGGAGGAGGAGGAAGAGGATCAGAGGTGTGTGTGTATAGATGTGATCATATCTTCTTGTTGTTCCGGCGTTTCTCTCGTGCTTCTTCTTCCTTTCTCCTCCTCCCTCCTCCTCCCTCCTCCTCCTCCTCCTCCTCCTCCTCCTCCTCCTCCTCCTCCTCCTCCCTCTCCTCCTCCTCTCCACTTGAGGGTTTAAAAGCACAGAGTAGTTTGAATGGACTTAAGTGGCTATGTAGGTTGTGTGTGTGTGTGTGTGTGTGTGTGTGTCGCTTATCGCTTTAAGACCTTATCCATATTAGTGGAAGTTCGAGTTGGTAATTTAGCCTTATTTATACCTTAGAGGGAGATTGAACTTCCTAAGAATATACTCATAATCTCATCCATATGACGTAACTTAATGGAATACTGAGATCCTACATCATATCCTACATCACGTATACTAGTCGCCAGCCACTCGCACGCACTATGTCCCAAGCAATATTACGAATTATAGCATCACTATGATTTGTATGTGCACGAAGATGACCAGTAGTTGATATTATAATACATCACACTACATGTCTTCATGGCACTATACAAATCTTAGTGATGCAATGCTAAAATTCGTAATATATTTGCCTGGCACATTGTGCAGAGTACTGACGGCGACTAATATGTTATTTACGGTATCCACAATATTTTGGACTAGGTATATAATATTAAGTGATCTAAATAGTTATAGTGCATAGTAATGGATCAACGTGTTAATTTCAATCTAATTTTAATGCATTACTGTACTTTTTTTGTACGAATATAGCATTTCGTTTGCTTTGAGTAGACTAACAAGATAAGGAATACAAGATAACAAGATAAGGAATTGACTAATATCTTACGCTATTATAGACTACGGACAAAAATAAGGATCATAGTAGACTTAGAAGATAAGGAGGCGATACGTTAACTCTAGTTCTCAAGGGACATGGGGGAGGTAAGGGCCCAGGACCACCCACAGGGGCCCGCCACAGACCCTATCGCCAGGACTCATTAGCGAGGCATCCCCGGGGCAGTCCTTCACCCTCTACACCAGATAACGACCGTGTTTCACTGTATTGACATGATGGGTGATAGACGTGACGGTAACATGCCCAGAACACGATGAGACATGTTAGAGATTGGTTATAGTATGGGGGTGTTTTTTTCTTATTTAGAGTGTGTGTGTGTGTGTGTGTGTGAGAGAGGAGAGAGAGAGAGAGAGAGAGAGAGAGAGAATATTTAGTCCAGGCCATCCGATTAGATTTGAGAAATATGCAAAAAAAAGGAAAAAATCACAATAGACGCTTGATTGAGGTCTCTTGTTTTCCTCCTACCCCCTCCTCCTCCTCCTCCTCCTCCTCCTCCT
>JACEEZ010021677.1:222500-235000 GCA_016584305.1 Chionoecetes opilio
CTCCCATTCCCTCGCTATAGCTATAAATATGTGTCTTCTTAGTGTATGGTGTGTGTGTGTGATTTGAGACTACTGTGCATTCGTCTCTCTCTCTCTCTCTCTCTCTCTCTCCCCTCCTCTCTTCTCTCTCTCTCTCTCTCTCTCTCTCTCTCTCTCCTCTCTCTCTCTCTCTCTCTCTCTCTCTCTCTCTCTCTCTCTCTCTCTCCTCTCTCTCTCTTCTCTCTCTCTTCTCTCTCTCTCTCTCTCTCTCTCTCCATCTCTCTCTCTCTCTCTCTCTCTCTCTCTCTCTCTCTCTCTCTCATATCACCTCCCCCATTGCCCTTTCCGCCCCTCTCTTCTCTCTCCCTTTCTCCCTCCCTTTCTCTCTCCCTTCCCTCCCTCTCTCCCTCTTTTTCCATACGCCGCCGCTCACGAGCTAATATTTTCTCGTAATTTATGACGTATAATCTGTGGGGGGAGGAGGAGGAGGAGGAAGAGGAGGAGAACGGTTGAGGGAGGGAGGAATGGAGGATAGAGAGCCTCCACAATCGCTGTTTGTGTGTCATTGTTTACTGGAAGGAGGAGGAGGAAGAAGAAGAAGAAGAGGAAGAGCAGGAGGAGGAGGAGGAGGAGGAAGAGGGGGAGGGGGAGGAGGAGGAAGAAACGGTAAGAAAAGATACATTACGAAATAAAAGTAAATAAATAAAACTCGAATTTATAGGACAAATATAGGAGAAGAAGAGAGAAGGAAGGGGAAGAAGAAGAAGAAGAAGAAGAAGGAAGAAGAAGAGAAGAAGAGAGGAGGAGGAGGAGGTGGAGGAGGAGGAAAGTATGGTAAGGAAGAAAATTAAGAAAAATAAAACGGTAAGAGAATTCACATCTTTCGAAATACAAGAAGGAAAATGAATAAAAACTCAAAATAAAAGCAGATCAATAAATAAAAACTGTCGAATTCATAGTGGGAAAAAAATAGGAAAGAGAGAGAGAGAGAGAGAGAGAGAGAGAGAGAGAGAGAGAGAGAGAGAGAGAGAGAGAGAGAGAGAGAGAGAGAGAGAGAGAGATAATGAGGAAGAAAAAAAAAGAAAAATATACGGTAAAAAAAGGCGGAAATAACGAAAAAATAATGAAGAAAAAAAAAAAAATTTAAAACTGTCGAATTCATAGAGGGAAAAAAATAGCCAGATCAGATTATAGGGAGGAAAAAATAAAAGAGGAGGAAAAAAAGAAAGAAAAATATCCGGTAAGAAAAGGCACACATTACGACATAGAAGAAAAGAGATAGATAAATAAAAACTGTCGAATTCAAAGGAGAAAAAATAGAGAGATGAGATTATAGGGAGGAAAAAACTGCAAAGGCCAGGAGGGAGATGGGTATAGAGGATGGGTATTAGTGAGTATAGGGAGATGGGTATTAGCGAGTATTTCCAATGGTATTAGCAAGATTTATGGTCCGTCTATATCACCAGGAGCCCCTACACACACACACACACACACACACACACACACACACATACACACACAACATACATATAACACACACCACACACACACACACACATACATATACACACACACACACACACACACAACACACCACACACAACACACACACACACACACACACACACACAACACACAACACACACACACACACCACAACACACACACACGCACAACACACACACAACACACCACACAAACGACACACACACACACACACACACAACACACACACACACACCCACACACACACACACAACAACCAACACACCACACACACACACACACCACACACACGCACACACACGGACACACGCACACACACTCTTTATCGCCTTTGGGAACTCTGCGACACTCAATTTTTTTTACCGTGATGGATTTCTTCATTTTTATCGTATAGACAATTTTTTTTTAACGAGGCAAAAATTCCATTCTATTTTAAGGTCTCATGCTTAAAATGATGCCTTTGTTTACCTGATACTATGGTTTAACTATGATAAATACAGCAGAAATTTAGAAGAACCGTAGTATTCCCTTCTCCTGGCATCCAATATCAGTCAGTAAGCAGCAAGGGGTCAGGATTTTTCACCTCGTTAAAAAAAACAGTATAGTTTCTCAGTAATCGATAAGGAAGTGTTTATTTCACCTTCAGTAGATATTATAGAGGGGAAAAGGGGAAGGTTTTAGATGCTGTATCTAAAGATACACATGTATGTGTAAGAAGTGTTTTAGTATTATTGATGGTGAAATGGTTTATGATTAAATTTATGGTTTTATTATTATTTATGGTTGGTTTTTAATTTTCTATACTGTTTTATTTTACATTATTATTTAGTGTTTTTATTTTTGTGTGTGAAATATGGGTGGTTTTTAGTTTTCTCTTACATTATGATTATTATGGTGGTTTTTTTGGAAGGGGGTAGTGGTTTTTGCTTTAGTGGTTTTTTTCCCTGTAGTGTTTTTGTGTGTTTTTGTTTGTTTTCTGTTTTATTTCACCGTTAGAACATCTGTCTGTCTTATTATACCTCACTCTCACACGCTCACACACTCACTCACACACACACTCTCACTCACTCACAACAAAACGATGATGACATAACTCACCACATTCACAAAATACCACATGTTGTAAGAGAGAGAGAGAGAGAGAGAGAGAGAGAGAGAGAGAGAGAGAGAGAGAGAGAGAGAGAGAGAGAGAGAGAGAGAGAATGGCGTGCCCTGGCTGCTCTGACGTCTAATTAATAATGATTAATACAAAAATACGACGATTCTCTCTCTCTCTCTCTCTCTCTCTCTCTCTCTCTCTCTCTCTCTCTCTCTCTCTCTCTCTCTCTCTCTCTCTCTCTCTCTCTCTCTCCTAAAGGCGGAAGTTCAGAAGCCCTTTTGATCATAACGGAGAAAAAATATCGTTAGATTTATTCCTTTCTCAATTTTTTCCTTTCTTTCCGTTAATGTTTTTTTATTTAATAATTTTTTGTGCCTATATTTTCCCGCCTTTTTTTTTCGATTTACTTTTTATTTATATCGCTATTTATTTATTTGCTATTTTTTCTATTTTTTTTTATTTTTTTTATTTGTATTTTCTTTTCCCTCTCGTTCGTTCTTTAATTTCTCTCTCTTTCTTTATTGTTTATTTCTCTCTTCCTTCCTGTCACACACTCTTTCTTTTATTCTTTCTTTCTTTCTTTCTTTCTTTCCGCCATAATTAAGTGAGGTAGTGAGGGGAGGTGAAGGGGAAGGGGGAGGGAGGAAGAGAGGGAGGAGGAGGTAGGGGAGGAGATAATGGGTTCTATTCCTTGTACTCTGGATTAGTGTGTAGTGGTTAGTATTATGTGTGTTGCTGCGTTCTTTTGTTTCTTGTTGTGTTTGTCACAGAGTTCACTCACCAATTCTTTCAGGTGATTTTTTTTCTCTCCTCTTCCTCCTCCTCTCTCTCTCTCTCTCTCCTCTCTCCTCCTCATCTCCTCTTCTCCTCCTCCTCCTCCTCCTCCTCTCCTCCTCTCCTCCTTCTCCTCCTCTCCATCATCCTTCCTCCTTTTGTCCTACGAAAAAAACTACTTCCTCTATTTCCTCTCTTCTCCATTATTATTCTCTTTCCTATGCTAGTAATCAAAGTAATTAGTAGTAGCTAGTATTAGTCGTATTTTTAGTAGTATAGTATTTAGTAGTATTTATTAGTAGTAGTTTTTATATTTTTATATCATGTAATTAGTAGTATTTTTAGTATTATTAGTTGTAGTAGTATAGTAATTAGTATTATATAGTAGTTGTTATATTATAGTATGTCGTAGTACATAGTAGTCTTTATTGTATTTAGTAGTAGTATTAGTATCGTACATAGTAGTAGTAGGTAGTATAGTAGAGTGGGGTAGGGGGGTAGTGGTAGGTAGTGAGTGAGGTAGTAATAGTAGTTAGTATTCGTAGTATTGTAGTGTAGTAGTTGTGTAGTGGGTAGTAGTGAGTAGTAGTGGTAGTAGTAGTAGTTAGTGTAGTAGTAGTAGTGTAGTAGTAGTAGTGAGAGTAACAGTAATATTAGTAGTAATATATATAATGTAATATACTACTCTAGTAGTCAGTCATACGTCGTAGTAATAGTAGTAGTAGTCAGTGTCGTATATAGTACTCAGTCTGTATCTCGTGTAGTATACTATCCTATGTCACTCTTTCGTCTATATATACTTTATCTAGTAGTGTAGTTAGTGTCTAGTGGTACGTAGTAAGTAGTAATAGATAGTAGTAGTTAGTAGTAGTAGTAGTAGTATAGTAGTAGTAGTAGTAGTAGTAGTAGTAATAGTAGTAGTAGTAGTAGTAGTAGTAGTAGTAGTAGTTGTAGTAGTGGTAGTAGTAGTAGTAGTAGTAATAGTAGTAGTAGTAGTAGTAGTAGTAGTAGTAGTAGTAGTAGTAGTAGTAGTAGTAGTAACAGTAATAGTAGTAGTAATAGTAGTAGTAATAGTAATAGTAGTAGTAGTAGTAGTAGTAGTAGTAGTAGTAGTAAAAGTCGTAAAAATCGTAAAAATAAAAGGATAAACGGCCTTCTCATTGCATACCTATACCTATTTTCTTAGCTTTAAAAATTCCTTTATAGTCCTTTGTAATCATCACATTACATAATCTCTTTGCTTTTTTATTGCTGTGTTTTTTTTATTATTCTTTTTTGAATTTTTTTTTCGTAATCTTTTCATTTTCACGCGTCTCTTGCTCTTCGGTTCATATTTTTTTTCATTCCTTAACTTTTTTATCCCTTTTTTACCTTTATTTTCCTTTATTATGTTTTATTCGTCGTCCTTTTGTTTTTCCTTCATTCTTCTGCGTCTCCTTCTGCGTCCTCTCTTCCTTCTTCTTCAGGTAAACACGCCCACAGGTATAATGAAAATAATATTAATAATAATAATAATAATAATAATAATTTAATTTTCATTCGAAGATACAGTAAAAAATAAAAAAAGGGGGCATATTAAGGGCGTCAAAAAAAGGACGTAAAAAAGGGCGTAAAAAAGGGCGTATTAAAGGGCGTATAAAGGGCGTCACTCCTAATCAGCATGCGCCCCCGCCCTGTCATGCCCCTGATTGCCCTGTGCCGCCGTGTCTACAGAGAGGGGGGGGAGGGGGCGGCAAGAAAGGGGGGAAGGGGGGCAGAGGGGAGGTCCTTGCGTGTCTGTCAGTGGCTATCATCTGTTAGGAATAAGTTAGGAACGAGTCTGCAATTATGAAACTCGTGTGTGTGTGTGTGTGTGTGTGTGTGTGTGTGTGTGTGTGTGTGTGTTCATCTAGTTGTATTTTACAGGGCCAGAGCAATGCTCGTATGGCCCCGTCTCCATATCAACATTTATTTTTCTCATTCATCTTTAGTGTTGGCCGAAGCCACCACCCCGGGAGGGGGGTCACAAACCCCCGGCTAACACCCGGTACCCCATTCACTGCTGGGTGGACAGGGGCTCGGGTTTTAAGAAGACCGCCCGTCTGTCTTCGCTCCGCCCGGGGATCGAACCCGGGACTTCTCGGTTGTGAGCCGAGCATGCTAACCACTACACTACGGAGTCCCCCCCCCCCTGGTGTGTGTGTGTGTGCTATTTTTTTTCCTGCCGCGGCACCTTCCGGAGTAATGAGAGAGAAGCAACGGATTGGTTTTCATCACTCCCTAGCTCCTTCGTCTGAGGGGGAAGAAGAGGAGGAGGAGGGGGAGGGGGAGGGGGAAAAAGGGAAGGGAGGAGAGGGAGAAGGCAAAAATGGAGGGAAAGAGAGTTAGAGGAGGAGTGGAGAGAAAGGGAAAAGAGAGTGAAGAAGGGGGAAAAAGAGGGGAGAGGACAAGATGGAGGGAAAGAGAGTTAGAGGAGGAGGGGAAGAAGAGGAGGAGGAGGGAGGAGGAGGGGAGGAGAGGAGGAGGAGAGGGGAGGAGGAGGAGGAGGGTGACAGCTCAAGGGTACTCTACTTTGAGGGGGAAAAGCGAGTGAGTAAATTCCACTTCAGATCATTTGGAGAATTTTCCACTCTTTTGTGCCCTTTTGAAAACTGACATAATATTCCCATTCTGCTCTCGAGGCGATGTGGATGACTCTCTCTCTCTCTCTCTCTCTTTCTCTCTCTCTTTACACACATGTCCACCACCACCACCACCTGTCCGCATCCGTACCCGAACCTACGAGCTCTTCATTTTGTTGATGCGACTTCGACTTCACACACATGCAGAGAACGCAAGAATAACATGACAAAACGTTTCTGACGGAGATAACGAGTGATACAAATACGATACAGTGGTGATTTAGTGATAGTACAGAGGTTTTTATTGACGTGTATAGGCAAAGGGTGTTTTTAAGACGTGTATAGGACAGGAATAAGACGAGAGAGTGAGTGTAGGAGACGGGATGTAAAGAGAGGTTTAATCTAAGTTTTCAAGTCATGGTTTTGGACAGAGGAAGGTCTTAGAGTGACGTGTATAGGACAGAAGGATTTTTAAGACGTGTATGGGACAGGAAGAACACGACAGTAGTTGTTACCCCTCTTGGTATCACTAATAGTTCAAGGGACTGACTTTAAACCAAATGGCATTCTGAGCCACTCGTATATAGTGTCCACTGGGAGTGCTAATGGCTGTAACTTCCCTCGATGCGGGATCCATGGACACCTGCCAGTAGCCACTAACCAAATCAAGGCCTATTATGCCACCATATAGTGTCAGTGTAGAAAATGGGACGAGGAAAAGGAGAAAATAGAAATAGTAGTTTGGTCTCGTCTAAGTCATGGTTTTCGATTCGAAGGATGGAAATCGCGGGTCTTCTGGTCGGCTGGGTTCCAATGGGCGGTGGGCGGGAGGGGCTGCGTCTGGGTGGCGGGTTACAATGGTGGTAAGGGCGTGAGTACCACCGCCACCACCACCACCGCTGAGGCTACTACTGTACTACCACAGCCGCGACAACTCAAGTACTAACACTGAGCGGTCTTTTGGCAGTTACCTTCGCATACACAACACCTGAAGAAGAGGAGGAGGAGGAGGAGGAAGAAGAAGAAGAAGAAGAAGAGGAGGAGAAAAAGAGGCTCGAGTAAATATAAAAAAGAAAATAGAGGAGGAGGAGGAGCAGAAGAAATCAAAGAAAAAAAACATTGAGGAGATTCAGGAGTAAGAATTGGAGAGAGGGCAAATACACACACACACACACACACACACACACACACACACACACACACACACACACACACACACACACACACACACACACACACACACACACACACACACACACCTGTAAATCAGCTCGCCTTGTCACCATGAATCTTGCATCTCATCACACCTCATCACCCCCTCCCCCCCTCCTCCCCCCTCCCCCTCCCTCTTCCCCCCTCCCCCTCCCTCCTTCCTCCTCCCCTTCTCCATCCATTTACCCCAAAAAGCGTGTAAATGATGTGTCTGTTTTCTTTTGGTATTTCCTTATATTTTTATTTTTATTTATTTGTTTATTAGTTATTTATTTATTCATTTTGTTTTTTGGTTATTATGTAAGATGACATGTGTAACTGCAAGGTCAAGGCATGTTAAAGGTTGTATTTCTTTGGTGTTTCTTTGGTTCATGGCCTTTTCTTCCTCTTTCTCCTCCTTCTACTTTCTTCTTCGTCTTCTTCTTCTTCTTCTTCTTCTTCTTCCTCTTCTTCTTCTTCTTCTTCTTCTAGTCGTAAAGTAACATTATATTATGACACCAACAATTTCCTTCTCCTCCTCCTCCCCCTCCTCCTCTTATACTTCTTCTTCTTCTTCTTCTTCTTTGAGTCGTAAGATAACATTAAATTATGACGCCTAAACAATTTCCTCTTCCTCCTCCTCCTCCTCCTCACCTCTTGACCACCACAATCACGCCACCACAAATTAAATCACCCTTAATCGAGACCCTTAAAAGACGCCCCTGCACAGCCACGCCCCTGACCCTCTAATCAAGGGCTCTCCACGCCTCCAAGGGCCCTTAGACACGCGCTGGGGGAGGAGTCAAGGGCGGGGGAGGAAGGGGAAGGGCGTCGTGAATACATAGGAATACATAGGAATACATAGGACTAACAGATACAACGAGGGTATCTGCTGAACTACACACTACTAACTATCAAACTACATGTAAGAGGGCAGTTGGAAAAGGATACCATGTCCCTAAAGAAGATAGGAACATGGAAGTTTCGTAGTGAAGAATGAGAGGATATGACTAAGTATGCTAACTACAACTACCACTAACACTAGTCAAATAAGGTGAAGGTAGTGATGGTGGTGGTAAAGGGGAGGGTGGATGATAACGCTTCTTCTTTTCTATCTACTAGTTTTACCATTTTCTTGTGAGGTGTTAATTTGTTGTTATAGTGGTGGTGATGCCTTATTTTTCATCCCAGGGCCTCTCTCTCTCTCTCTCTCTCTCTCTCTCTCTCTCTCTCTCTCTCTCTTCTCTCTCTCTCTTCTCTCTCTCTCTCTTCTCTCTCTCTCTCTCTCTCTCTCTCTCTCTCTCTCTCTCTCTCTCTCTCTCTCTCTCTCTCTCTCTCTTTTTCCCCTCGCATTTATAGTATTGCCCACACAAGAGTTTTGATTATTTCTTTATTTCATATTTATTCATTTTTTGATCCTGTTTTATATTATCATCATTATTATTAATATTTCTCGTGTTTGTTAAGTCTTTTGTTTTGGCTCACTCATGTATGTGTGTATGTATGTGTAGGTGGTATGTGTACGTATATGTGTGTGTACAAATAATCATTACTGAAACGCATCTCTCTCTCTCTCTCTCTCTCCCCTCTCTCTCTCCTCTCTCTCTCTCTCTCTCTCTCTCTCTCTCTCTCTCTCTCTCTCTCTCTCTCTCTCTCTCTCTCTCTCTCTCTCTCTCTCTCTCTCTCTCTCTCTTTTCTCTCTCTCTCCCTCTCTCTCTCTCTCTCTCTTATCTCTACCTACCCTCCACCCCTTCATACCTCCTCTCTTTTTCCATTCTCTCTCTCTCTCTCTCTCTACTCTCTCTCTCTCTCTCTCTTCTCTCTCTCTCTCTCTCTCTCTCTCTCTCCTCTCTCTCTCTCTCTCCTCTCTCTCTCTCTCTCTCTCTTCCCTTCCCCTCCTCCCCCCCCAACAGCCGGTAATTGGCGGGGGCTACACCTAAATCGCTTCCCAATGGCGTACAGATTTGTTGGCTGACACCGCTGATAAGGGGGGCGGGGGGTCGGGGATAATGGGGGCGCTACATAAACAAAACACTCCCCCCCCTTTCCTTGAAGCTACACTCTTTGTCTGTCTGTATCCTCCACACCTCAGTAAAAGATGTGGACTAACGCCTTCACGCCCAGATCTTTCCTTTGCTATAAAAAATGGTCTGTTGTTACTCATAAAATTACGAAAAGTACCTTAATATACCAAATTAACTAGTGGACAAGGATGCTAAACAGGTCATATCTATAAAATAATGTTTATATTCACTAAAAATCGTCTAGTGGTAGTCATATTATAGTGGAAATTACGTTCTGGACCTCAAGGGGTTAATGTGGAGATATAGGTAACGTGCATGTGGTGTTAAATTGTGTACATGGTTTTTTTAGACAAATGTATAAATTGATTCAAACCTTCGTTCTCAAAATGTATACTTACCCCCCAAAAATAAAAACTCAAAAATATACGATGAAACTACGAAAAGCTAAGTTATTTATTTTTTCAACCTATATAAGTAAATAAAAAAAAAAAAAAAAAAAAAAATAGATGAATATAAAACGCCAAAAAAAGTCAGAAGTAAAAAAAAAGGAGCAAAATATACGATGAAACTACGAAAAAGACTAACTTCATTTCTATCTATTGACCTCTATCAATAGAAATAAATAAATCAAGAACCTAAAACGCATGCAAATAATAATAGTAATAATAGTGAAAAAAATACAACCTATACAGATGAAAATAAATAAATAAAAAGAGAACTCAAAACACATCAATATATAAATGGTAGTAAAAAGAACCTTAAATAAAAAAAACCCGTCTGTGTTCGTTCATTTTTAGTGTCATCTTTTGTGTGGATAACTACGGGGGGGGGGGGGGGGGGGGGGGTGGGGGTAGGGGGTAGGGGGGGGGGTAGGTGGGAGGGGGGGAGGGGGGGGTGGGGGAGGGGGGTGGGGATTGGGGGTGGGTAGGGGGGAGGGAGGGGGGGATGGTAGGGGGAGGGGGGAGGGGGGGGGAGGATGGGGTAGGGGTGGTAGGGGGGGGAAGGATGGGGTGAGGGGGGGTGGAGGGGGGGGGGGGAAGTATGGGGTAGAGAGGAAGGTGGGGGAAGGAGGGATTGGGGGTGGTAGGGGGAAGGAGGGGGTAGGGAGGGATTGGGGGTAGTGGTAGGAGTGGGGAGGGGAAGGGAGGAGGTGTCAGTGTGTCCATATCTTACCTGTGAGGGGGGAAGGGGAGGGGGGGGAGGGGGGAGGGGGGCATACAGGTGAGAAGAGACCATTTCACCTGGACACTTTGACACCTGGGGGACGCTGTGTGTGTGTGTGTGTGTGTGTGTGTGTGTTGCTGTATAGTGACATGGTATGGTGGTATGGTGTTTTATTTTGATAATGACGTGGCTTAATTTCACCCCATCATCAAAAGGTAGTGATGGTGATCGTATTGTTTTTGTTATTATTATTACTAGCATCACATTATTATTGGTATTTTTTATTATTACTCCTATTATTATTATCATCATTACTATTTGCATTCCCATTATAGTAGTAGTAGTAGTAGTAGTAGTAGTAGTAATGTAGTAATAGTAATGTAGTAGTGGTGGTGGTAGTAGTAGTAATGTAGTAGTAGTAGTAGTAGTAGTAGTAGTAGTAGTATTAGTAGTATGTGGTATAGTAGTATGTATAGTAGTAGTAGTAGTAGTAGTAGTAGTAGTAGTAATGTAGTAGTAGTAGTAGTAATGTAGTAGTAGTAATGTAGTAGTAGTAGTAGTAGTATGTAGTAGTAGTCAATGCATTTTTTAACATGCTAACTGGACGACCAAAATGTCTCCCAGTGATGGAAAACTGTCGCCCAGTAAGGACATTTTAAGCTACTGGGCGACAAGATATTTGTTCATAAACACATTCCTGGATACAATGGTTCATCATATCTGTGTGTGTTAGATCCAGAAGTGCATTCTTATTACTGCATATGATCTTTATTTATACACAACATACAAAAGGGTGAAGTTGATGTATCAAAAAAATATATTTTAACAGAATTAGGCCTTTACCTTTTGGCTATCCAAAGAATGTCGCCGTAAGATTGGTTAAAAAATGCACTGTAGTAGTAGTATAGTAGTATAGTAATGTAGTAGTAGTAGTAGTAGTTTGTGTAGTAGTAGTAGTTGATAGTCACATCATCATCATCATCTCTTATGCATAACATACAAGGAGTTGTATATTACATATACAGCACAAAAAAAAAATTATCATGAATTTAAATGAAGACTATCTCTCATATTTCATGGTTCTGAACCCAAGTAATTCTTGCTAAAATTACATCCATACTATTATCTAAAAAATTATTTATAAAAATCGGAATAAAAAACTTAAAAAAGATTTTAAAGACACCCTCAAAAAACAAAGGTTTGTTCAAAATATATACAGAATAATTTTTCTTGCTAAAGATCCTAAAATAGCTAGCTTGAATGTTGTTACATGATGTTTTAATAAAAAGCATGTTATACTTGACAATACTGTGATTACTGGTTAAAAAATGGACATCCTAAAATTTTCTTAAGTGCATTGCATAAGCTATCTCAAATGTTTTAAATAATAACTCAGTTAATCTTACATAAAGTAGTAGTAAATAGTAGTAGTAGTAAAAAGTAAAAATTGTAGTAGTAGTAGTAGTAGTAGTAGTAGTAGTAGTAGTAATGTAATAGTGGTGTTGGTAGTAGTGTATAGTGTCGCAGTTTTAGGTACAACAAAATATGCTAGTGAATAACAGTTAAGAAGTATGGTGACACATAGTAACGTAGACCTAAGGAAGGAAAATAATAGCCTACAGGCGCTATAGGCTCTAACGTAAAAAAAAATTTAAAAAAAGGATAAATAAATAAGCAAAAAAAAAAAAAAAAAAAAAAAAAAAAAAAAAAAAAAAAAAAAAAAAAAAAAAAAAAGAGAAAAAAGCCATATAGTGTCATAAGTAGTTATATAGTGTAACATAAGTATAGGGTCACAAACCTAAGTATAGTGAAGTATGATGCAAGTGGTATCAATACAAAATGCAGTATAAGACATAGATATAGTGAATGATAGAATATAGTGACTCATAAAGCTCAGTATGGTGTCCCAGGCTTAGGTATGGTGCAGGTATGGTGAGGGGGGGACAGGTAGTGTGGGGGTGTTCTTGTGTTCATTAGGACCCATTCTGACTCCCACCTGGCCAGGAAACCAAAGCCCCTGTAGGTAAGAACTCCCACCACCCCTCCCCCTCCCTCCTCCCTCCCTCCCTCCCTCCCTCCCTGCCTCCTCCACTACTCTCTCTCCTCTCTCTCTCTCCTCTCTCTCTCTCCCTCCTCTCTCTCTCTCTCTCTCTCTCTCTCTCT
>JACEEZ010021677.1:245000-247500 GCA_016584305.1 Chionoecetes opilio
ATATGCAAGTTGTAGTTTATAAGGAAAAAGTGGATAGACAGAGATAAGTGGCCCGTGACACCTGACAAGTGACGACTTCTGGGATCGGCATTCCTTATAGGGAGCTTAAATGAACCTGCAATGACATGTAAAGCTAGACAGATAGATGAACTCATAAAGGAACAGGTAGAAATGTATGGCTTTCTTTCCCCACATAAGCAAAACATACACCCTTCGTCACTCTACTCACCACTACAACCTATACTAACCATACATTTCTACCTGTTCCTCTATGAGTTCGTCTATCTGTCTAGCTGTACATGTCATTGCAGGTTCATTTAAGCTCCCTATAAGGAATGCCGATCCCAGAAGTCATCACTTGTCTGGTGTCACGGGCCACTTTGCTCTGTCTATCCACTTTTCCTTATAAACTACAACTTACATATTCACAAACACAGTGAATACCTACTACATCACTTGAAGGAGGATTACTGGTCATCTTGCGGTAGTAGGGGTAATGCAAGTTAGTTAGGTTAGTAAAATAAAACTATAATTTGCGGTTTGCTGAGCCAAAACAAGCCGATCAGCTGATCAGGCGAGATCTGAGTTTGCAGTTACTACGTCACAGCGCGTTCCGCCGTGTTGTGATATTTTGGCCCCAAAAAGGCCATATATTTCATTTATGGTGCATTTCTCAGCAAAAAGAATATGAGTACAGTGATATGTAGCCTATATTGCACCCAAAGCTTTATAATACTCCGTGTTTTAGGTGTGAGTAAATGGGTCCATTGTCCCTTTCTTATATTTTTTTTTTTTTTTTTTTTTTTTTAATTCCAACACTTTCCTTTAAATTAGGACTGAGCACCTTTTACCTCCCTCTATCTATCCCTTCTTCGGTAAGTTTCCAGATGAACACCGAACTTCCTTTGGTGGACGAAACTATTTTTTTCTGGTGAGTTTTGATGTGTTTTAAATTTATCTGCTGACCGTTTCTGTCGCAATTTTTTTTGTGTGTGTGTGATTTGCAACATATATAGACTATGACAAATAAAATTGAACCTATACCTAACCTAACCTTTACCTAACATAACCTACACCTAACCTAACCATACCTATACCTAACCTAACCTAACCTAACCTAACCTAACCTAACCTAACCTAACCTTTACCGAACTAAAAAAAAAAAAAACACATTTGCGACAGAAACGGTTAGCAGATTCATTCAAAACACATCAAAACTCACCAGAAATAAATTGTTTCGTCCACCAAAGTGAATTCAGTGTTCATCTAGAGTAATAGCCCTTCCTCTCTCCATGCAGTAATATATTCTATGAAGGTGTAAGGAGATAAAGGAAAGGTATGATTTTATATTCACCATCACCTCATAAATATTCCTCTATTACACACTATTACATTATGCACGAGTTAAGGCGGTGGTATAAACGCGCGCTGGGTCGTGGCTGGAGTTGCGATGGGGATCCTTAAGCTACTCAAGGTCCTCTTATATCCCCCCCTCTGGTTCCAGCCTTCCTCCCCCTCCCCATTATATAACAGGTGGTGATTACACATGCACGGGGCAACACCTGTGATTAATACTAATACGCCAAGCTTCCTTTAGGGTTTGGTCTGCTTGTGGTTAGTGATTTACTGAAAGGGTATATGGTTTTTGGATATTGAGTTAGAGAGTATTGAGATTTTAGTGTATATCTTAATAGCCCTTTGGTTATGTGTATAGTTAATGATGGAAAGATTAATTATAGACGGTTAGGTGTTTTAGTGTTCAAATTAATGGTTTTCACGATAGATGAAGTGTTTTTGCGTGGAAATTGACCTTTGCTCCTTTGTTTTTGGTTGTTATTTCATTTAGTTTGGTTATTTCTTGGCAGTTTCGAATTAAATGTTTAGGTTCAAATGATTCTTTTCTAAAATTCAAATAGTTTTCTTAGCTTCAAATATTTTTACGTCTTCCTTCTTCTTCCTCTCTCTTCCTCTTCTTTGTTCCATCACTGTTGTCTCCTTCCTGACTACACCCGCTATTACTTCATACCTTCCATCACTCCTTCCTTCCCTCCCTCTCTTCCTCTCCCTCCCTCCCTCCCTCTCCCTCCCTCCCTCCCTCCCTCCCTCCTCTCCCTCTCTCCCTCCCTCCTTCCTTCCCTCCCTCCCTCCTATTACTTCATACCTTCCATCACTCCTTCCTTCCCTCCCTCTCTTCCTCTCCCTCCCTCCCTCCCTCCCTCCCTCCCTCCCTCCTTCCTTCCCTCCCTCCCCACCTCCCTTACCGAGCATTGAGACGTGAGAACAACACAGGAGAAACAGTACTACCGGAGAGAGAGAGAGAGAGAGAGAGAGAGAGAGAGAGAGAGAGAGAGAGAGAGAGAGGAGAGAAGAAAAAATATTGCGAAAGTAACTAAATTACACGAATTATAGCACATTGAAAGACAAGATGAGTAAGGAAATAAGGAAAGAGAGAAGGGAAGGGAAGGAGTAAAGAGGTGAGTGAGTGAGTGAGTGATGAGTG
>JACEEZ010021677.1:255000-256028 GCA_016584305.1 Chionoecetes opilio
TCTAACATTGAAATAATTTTTACGGAGATCTGTGATGCAACGTTGACCGTTTAGTTTTAAACCATTATTTCTTGTTGTCACTTGAGGAGAAAGCTCGAATAGGTTCTCTTGATTAATGACATCAAATCCTTTTAGGATCTTAAAGGTTTCTATCAAGTCCCCACGGATTCTACGATCCTTTAAGGAAAACATATTAAGTTTCGGCAGTCTCTCTTCATAAGATGAATTTCGCAGAGATGGAATTTGTTTGGTTGCTCTTCTTTGCACTGATTCCAAAGAGGAGGAGGTGGAGGAGGAGGAGGAGGAGGAGGAGGAGGAGGAGGAGGAGGAGGAGGAGGAGGAGGAGGAGGAGGAGGAGGAGGAGGAGGAGGAGGGGAGGAGGAATGGCACACATAAAAGAAAATAGAAAAGAAGAAAGAGAATTATGCGATCTCGAAATTAAAATTAAAGCAAATATAAATATTCAGAAAAAAATAGTCAAGAACTGAAGGATTGATTTTTCAGTTGAATTGGAGTGAAAAAAAGGTCGTTTGAGGAAAATGTAAAATATGAACCTTAATATTTTGATGAGTCAGAGGAAACTAAAAGGTCGTGAATAACTTGATCGAATATTAAATGTACAGCATCAATTATAGAAACAGAAAATAAGAGGAAGGAGTGGGTTTGTGAGATGAGTTTTGGGAGATGAGTGGAGGTGAATTTTGGGAGATGAGTTTTGGAGATGAGCTATGGGAGATGAGTGGAGATGAAATTTATGAGATGAGTTTTGGGATATGGGTATGAGATGAGTTTAGGGAGATAAGTTTTGGGAGATAAGTTTTGGGAGATGAGTTTTGGGAGATAAGTTTTGGGAGATGAGTTTTGGGAGATGAGTTTTGGGAGATAAGTTTTGGGAGATAAGTTTTGGGAGATAAGTTTTGGGAGATGAGTTTAGGGAGATAAGTTTTGGGAGATAAGTTTTGGGAGAGAGTTTTGGGGAGATAAGTTTTGGGAGTGAGTTTTGGAGATAGTTTTGGGAGATGAGTATA
>JACEEZ010021678.1:0-66506 GCA_016584305.1 Chionoecetes opilio
TTTTAATATAAAATAACGCTACAGTTTAAAAAGAAAACTATAAAAAAAAAAAACGTTTGCAATATCCCTTTTATATCCCATTAAAACCTTTACTCTTATTTTAATAGTTTAATGTAATGTAAGACTTATAGTCCCAATTTTTCTAAAAAGAGGATTTATATTTAAATTTTGTAGGAAAACAGCATATATCACCGTAATGCTAATTTTCATTAAAAACCACTTTTAGGGGTTTATAGCAATAGATAAGTAAATTCTTGTATATATACAATAACGCTACATTTTTACAAGAAACTAAAAAAACCTTGAAAATATACCGTTATATCACAATAAATAACCTCTTACTCTTTTTTTATAGCTTAAGAAATTTAAATACTTATGGTGAAAATTTTTTCTAAAAAGAGGTTTTTATACTTAAATTTTGTGGGAAAACGCTATATATCCCCGATAACTACTAATATCTTGAAAACAAACATTTTAGGGGGTTTATAGAAATAGATAAGTAAAAACTACTTATATATACAATAACGACAGTTTAAAAGAGATATGAAAAACGCTAGCAATATCCTTTATATCACAATAAATAACCTATTACTCTCTATTTATTAGCTTAAGAATGTAACTACTGAAGGTGAAAATTTTTTTAAAAAAGAGGATTTTATACTTCAATTTGTGGAAAAACAGCTATATATCACCGAAATAGCAATTCTAAAAACACTATATTTTATGGGTTTAGCAATATAATAATAAAACTCTTTTATTATACAAAACGGCAGTTACGAGAAATATAAAAACGTTTGGGCTTACAGTTATTCACATAAAAAACCCCCTACTTTCTTTTTTATTAGCTTAAGTAATGTAGCTATTTATGGTGCAAATTATCAAAAAATTGGATTTCAACATAAATTTATAGGAAAACAGCTATATATCACCGATAACTTTTAAATATCATTGAAACAAAACTTTTATGGGTTTATAGAAATATATAAGTAAAACAACTTTTATAATACAATAAGCTACGTTTACAAGAAACTATGAAAAACGCTTGCAATTACGTTATTCACTAAATAACCTCTTACTCTTATTTTTAAATAGTTTAAAGAAATTTAAAAGCTACTTTAGGAGCAAATTTTTCAAAAAAGAGGATTTTTATACTTCAATTTTGTGGGGAAAAAGTATATATCACCGATAACTAGCAAATATCATTGAAAACAAACATTTTGGGGGGGTTTTTATAGAAATTAAATTTAAACTCTTTTATATCAAAACGCTACATTTTACAAGAAACTTAAAAAAACGCTTGCAAAATACAGTATATCACAATAAATAACCCTTACTCCTCTATTTAAAGCTTTATGTAATGTAAGCTACTTATAGGTGCAATTTTTCTAAAAAAAAATTTTTATATTCAATTTGTAGAAAAACTTTTTTAATACACCGTAACTAGCAAAAGCATAAAAAACCTACATTTTAGGTTTTATAGCAATAGAAAGAAAATATTGTTATATACAATAACGCTACGTTTACAAGAAACTCTAAAAAACGCTAGCAATTTACAGTTATACCTAAATCCCTTTTACTCTTTATTTATAGCTTTATGAAATGAATATTTATAGGTCAAATTATTCTAAAAAGAGTTTTTTTATATTTAAATTTGTAGGAAAACAGTATATATACCGATAACGAAATATCCATTGAAACAAACTTTTATGGGTTTATGAAATATGATAAGTAAAATCTTGTATATATCAATAACGCTACAGTTTACAAGAAATATAAAAAAACGCCTGCAATACCGTATATAAAAATAATAACCATTCTCTTCTTTTATTAGCTTAAGTAAGAAATATTATAGGTAAAATTTTTTTCAAAAAGAGGTTTATATTTCAATTTTGGGGAAAAAACTTTTAATATATCCCCGATAACTGCAATATCATTGAAAACCAACATTTTTGGGTTTTATAGCAATATGATAAGAAAAACTACTTGATATAACAAAAACGCTACAGTTTACAAGAAACTAGAAAAAACCTTGCAATATACCGTTATATCACAATAAATAACCTATTACTCTTCTATTATTAGCTTAATGAAAGAAAGCTACTTATAGGGAAATTTTTATTCTAAAAAGGATTTTAACTTCATTTGTAGGAAAGCGCTAATATCCCCGATAACTAGCTAATATCTTTGAAAACAAAACATTTTAGGGTTTATAGCAATATGATAAAAAAAACTTTTAAATTTCAAAAAAGCTCAGTTTACAAGAAACTATGAAAAACGTTTTGCAAATACCGTTAATCACAAAAAAAATAACCTCTTACTTTCTTTTTATAGTTTTTATAATGTAACTACTTATGGGTGCAAAATTTTTCAAAAGAGGATTTTTACTTCAATTTGTGGAAACGCAATATCACCGATCTAGTAATATCATTGAAAACAAAACTTTTAGGGTTTATAGCAAATGATATGAAAACCTTGTATTATAAAATAACGTACATTTTTACAAAAAAACTTTTGAAAAACGATTGCAATTACCCGGTATATAACAATTAAATATCCTATTACTCTTCTATTCTTAGAAAGTAATGAAAGCTATTTATAGGTGCAAATTATTCAAAAAAAAAGGAGTTATATCAATTTGTGGGAAAATGCTTAATCACCGTAACTAAAAATCATCGAAAAAAAACATTTTGAGGGTATAAACCTTTTTAAGGAAAATTTTCCTTCTATTAATGATATAACACAAGATTAACAAAAAACTATGAAAAAAAAAAAAAAATTTTTTTTTAAAAAAAAAAAATTTATCACAATATAGAGTCTCAAATCCTATTATAACTTACATAGTTTAAATAGAAATTTCTAAGGAAAAAAAATAAAACACTTTTAAATTTTCTCTATAAAAAGGGGTGAAAAAGTAAATTTTCGAATTTTTTAAAACCTTCAAAAATACTTTAAAAAACACTTGAAAAAACTTTTTTTTTGAGAATAAAATTTATAATAAATTCATGAAAAATAATATTTTAAGCTTTTAAATTATAAAATATATTTGTAAAAAGTTAATAAGTAAAATTTTTGCATTTTTAAGGCTTTAAAAAAAGCATTAAAATACTTGGGAAAAAAACGTTTTTTTTTAGGTTTAAATTGCTACCTAAATTTCTAAAAATCAATTTTTAGCTCATAACATTGGAAAATGTATTGTGTAAAAGTGCTGAAAAAGTAAAATTTCGACATTTTTTAGCCTTACAAAAAAACATAAAATTTGAAAAAACATTTTTTTCAGATTAAATTGATATCTAAATTTCTAAAAAAATAATATTTTAGCTATAATTTTTGTAAAATATAGTTGTAGCAAATAAAAAGTTTTTACTACGATATAAAAAAAATATACTTCAATTTGTAAAAAAAAAAATCTTCATGATACTAGTAAAAAAATTTGAAAAACACATTTTAAGGGTTTAAGAAATATGATAAGAAAAACTACTTGTATAAAACAAAACGCTACAGTTTAAAAGAAACTATAAAAAAACCTTGAAATATACCGTTATTCACAAAAATAACCCTTTTATTTCTTTTTAATAGCTTAATGTAATGAAAGCTACTTATGGGTGCAAATTTTTTAAAAAAGATTTTATTTTTAAATTTGTAGGGAAAACATTATATTCACCGATACCTAGAAATATCTTTAAAAAACAAAACTTTTTTGGGGTTTATACAATATGATAAAAAAAATACTTTTTAAAATTTTTAAAATAACGTAATTTTTAAAAGAAACATAAAAAAACGCTTGCAATATACTTTTAATAACAAAAAATAACCTATTACTCTTTATTATTAGCTTAATTAATAAAACTATTTATAGGGCTCTTACTCAAAAAAGAGGATTTTATACTTCAATATAAGGAAAAACAGCTAACATCACCGATAATAGCGTATCTTTAAAAACACAACTTTTATGGGTTTATAGCAATAGATAATAAAACTACTTGTATTATAAAATAATCCCACATTTTTACAAGAAACTTGAAAAACGCTAAAAAATTTACCGTTATATAACAATAAAAACCTATTACCTTATTTATTAGCTTAATGAATTAAGCTTTATAGTGCAATTATTTTAAAAAAAGGATTTTTATTTTAAATTTTTGTGGGGAAAAAAAGCAATAGCACCGATAAAGTTTATATCATTGAAAAAATACATTTTATGGGTTTATAGCAATATGAAAAAGAAAAACTACTTTATATATACAATACCGCTCAGTTTACAAGAAATATAAAAAACGCTTGCAATATACGTTATATCACAATAAAAACCCTCTTACTTTTTATTAAATGTTTATTTAATGTAGGACTTATAGGTGCAAATATTCTAAAAAGAGGATTTTAACTTCAATTTGTAGGAAAAAGATATATCACCGAAAAACTAGCTAATATCATTGAAACACTACTTTTTATGGGTTTATAGCAATATGAAAGAAAAACTATTTTATATATACAAAAACGCAACATTTACAAGAAACAAAATTTAAAAGCTTCAATAACAGTTAATACAAAAAAACCCTTTTATCCTTTTTTTAATAGTTTATGTAAAAAAAGCTACTTATAGGTGAAAAATTATTCAAAAAAAGGGGATTTTATATTCAATTTGAAGGAAAACAGCTATATATCACGATAACTACTAATATCATTGAAAACAACATTTTAGGGTTTATAGCAATATGATAAGAAAAACTATTTGAAATTTAACAAAAAACGCTACTTTTTAAAAAGAAACTTGAAAAACGATTGCAATATATCGTTATATAACAAAAAATAACCTATTACTTTTCTATTTATTAGTTTAAATGAAATGAAAGCTATTTATAGGTGAAAATTTATTCTAAAAAAAGGATTGTATACTTCAATTTGGGGGGAAAAACAGTTAATCCCCAAACTAGCTAAAATCATTAAAAAGAACAATTTTGGGTTTTAAAGCTTATCAAAAGAAAATTCTTTCTATTAATGAATAACATAAATTAACAAGAAACTATGAAAAAAAACGTATAAATAAAATTTTATCACAATTAATCAAACTCCTTTTATAAGTTTACGTATTTTTAAAATAGAAATATCAAACGAAAAAAAACTATAATCCCCACATTTTGAATTTCTCTATAAAAAAAAGGGCTGAATTTTAAATTTTTGAATTTTTTAGCCGTAAAAAATCATAAAACACTAAAAAAAACGTTGTTTTGATGAATAAAATTGATACATAAATTTCATGAAAAATACTATTTTAAAAGCTTTTAATATTTAAAATATAATTGTGTAAAAGTGCTAAAAATTAAATTTTGCCCTTTTTTAAGGCTTTCAAAAATGCATTAAAAATTTTGAAAAAACGTTTTTATTAGGAAAAAAATGATACAAAATTTCATGAAAATGCATATTTTTAGCTCATAACTTTGAAAAAATTGTTGTTTAAAAGTGCTAAATAATGTAAAATTTCGACTTTTTTTTAGCCTTAAAAAAAACATTGAAATACTTAAAAAAACATTGTTTTCAGTTTAAAAATTGATATCTAAATTTCATAAAAAATACATATTTTTAGCTTTTAATTTTGAAAAAATATGTTGTAGCAAAATCAAAAGCTATTAGTATATTTTTAAAAAAATATTAATTTGTAAAAAAAAAAAAAACTTCACTAAATTACAAAAATCATTAAAAACACTACATTTTTAAGGGTTTATAGGAATTGATAAATAAATCTACTTGAATTTATACAAAACGCTACATTTTAAAAGGGAAACTATAAAAAAACACTTGCAAAAACAGTTATATCACAAAAATAACCTTTTTTCCCCTTATTTAATAGCTTAGTAGAAAGCTATTTATAGGTGCAAATTTTTCTAAAAAGGGTTTTTTATACTTCAATTTTTAGAAAAACATTTTATCACCGATAATACCAAATAGCATTGAAAACACTACTTTTATGGTTTTAAGCAATATGATAGAAAAATACTTATATAACAATAACGCTACAGTTTACAAGAAACTCTGAAAAACGCTAGAAATATACAGTTATATCAAAAATAAAAAACCCTTTTTTTCCCCTTTTTAAAATAGCTTTAGTAAGTAAGCTATTTTGGGTGCAATTATTCTAAAAAGAGATTTTTTTTATTAAATTTTGTGGAAAACAGCTATATAACCGATAACTAGCAAATTCATTGAAAACACAACATTTTATGGGTTTATAGCAATATGATAAGTAAAACTACTTGTATATATACAATAACGCTACAGTTTACAAGAAACTATGAAAAACGCTTGCAATATACCGTTATATCACAATAAATAACCTATTACTCTTCTATTTATTAGCTTAATGTAATGTAAGCTACTTATAGGTGCAATTTATTCTAAAAAGAGGATTTTATACTTCATTTTGTAGGAAAGCAGCTATATATCACCGATAACTAGCTAATATCATTGAAAACACAACATTTTATGGGTTTATAGCAATATGATAAGTAAAACTACTTGTATATATACAATAAAGCTACAGTTTACAAGAAACTATGAAAAACGCTTGCAATATACCGTTATATCACAATAAATAACCTCTTACTCTTCTATTTAATAGTTTTATATAATGTAAGCTACTTATAGGTGCAAATTATTCTAAAAAGAGGATTTTATACTTCAATTTGTAGGAAAACAGCTATATATCACCGATAACTAGCTAATATCATTGAAAACACAACATTTTATGGGTTTATAGCAATATGATATGTAAAACTACTTGTATATATACAATAACGCTACAGTTTACAAGAAACTATGAAAAACGATTGCAATATACCGGTATATAACAATAAAACCTATTACTCTTCTATTATTAGCTTAATGTAATGTAAGCTACTTATAGGTGCAAATTATTCTAAAAAAGGATTGTAATTCAATTGTAGGAAAACGCTATATATCACCGATAACTAGCTAAAATCATGAAAAGAACACATTTGAGGTATAAAGCCATTATTTAAAAATTTTCCTTCTATTAAATTTTTGATATTTAACACAAGAAATTACAAAGAAACTATGAAAAACAGTATAATTACAATTTCACAATTAGCTCAAACTCCATTAACTTGTAGTTAAAATAAAATTCAGAAAAAAAATATAATACACATTTTAATTTCTTATAAAGGGTGATAATGTCAATTTGAATTTTAGCTTCAAAATCATTAAAACCTGAAAAGTGTTTAGAATAAAATTGATACATAATTTCATGAAAAATACATATTTTAGCTCTTAACATTATAAAATGATAGTTGTGTAAAAGTGCTGATAATGTCAAATTTTGAACATTTTAAGCTTTCAAAAAGCATTAAATACTGAAAAAACGATTGTTTTAGGATAAAATTGTATCCTAAATTTCATGAAATCATATTTTTAGCTCATAACATTGGTAAAATTAGTGTGTAAAAAAAGTGATGATAATATCAAATTTCGTAGATAAGCTTACACGATAACTAGCTAAAATACATTGAAAAAACACATTTTAGGTTCATAAGCAATTATATAAGTAAATTTCTATTATGAAAAACACAGATTTTACATAAATATGAAAAAACTAATATACATGTACAATATATCTAAAAGCTATTATAAGCTACAGTAGTATTAAAAGAATATACTTCAATTTGTAGAAAAAAAATAAACTATCACGATAACTAGCTAAAATAATTGAAAACTACATTTTAAGGTTTATAGCAATATGATAAGTAAAACTACTTGTATATAAAAACGTACAGTTTACAAGAAAACTATGAAAAACACTGCAATATACCGTTTATATCACAATAAATAACCTCTTATCTTCTATTTAATAGCTAATGTAATGTAATTACTTATAGTGCAATTTTCTAAAAGAGGATTTTATACTTCAATTTGTAGGAAAACAGTTATATTCACGATAACTAGCTAATATCATGAAAACACAACATTTTATGGGTTTATGCAATATGATAAGTAAAATATTGTATATATACAATAACGCTACAGTTTACACAAGAAACTATGAAAAAACTTGCAATATACCGTTATATCAACAATAAATAACCTATTACTCTTCTATTAATTAGCTTAAGTAATGTAAGCTACTTATAGGTGCATTTACTCTAGAAAAGAGGATTTATACTTCAATTGTAGGAAAACAGCTATACATCACCGATAACTAGCTAATATCATTGAAAACACTACATTTTATGGTTTATAGCAATATGATAAGTAAAACTACTTGTATATATACAATAACGCTACAGTTTACAAGAAACTATGAAAAACGCTAGCAATATACCGTTATATCACAATAAATAACCTCTTACTCTTCTATTTATATAGCTTAATGTAATGTAAGCTACTTATAGGTGCAAATTTTTTAAAAAGAGGATTTTATACTTCAATTTGTAGGAAAACAGTATATATCACCGATAACTAGCTATATCATTGAAAACACAACATTTTATGGGTTTATAGCAATATGATAAGTAAAACTACTTGTATATATACAATACCGCTACAGTTTACAAGAAACTATGAAAAACGCTTGCAATATACGTTATATAACAATAAATAACCTATTACTCTTCTATTTATTAGCTTATGTAATGTAAGCTACTTATAGGTGCAAATTATTCTAAAAAGAGGATTTTATACTTCAATTTGTAGGAAAACAGCTATATATCACCGATAACTAGCTAATATCATTGAAAACACTACATTTTATGGGTTTATAGCAATATGATAAGTAAAACTACTTTATATATACAATAACGCAACAGTTTACAAGAAACTAGTAAAACGCTTGCAATATACAGTTATATCACAATAAATAACCTTTACTCTTCTATTTATAGCTTAATGTAATAAAAGCTACTTATAGGTGCAAATTATTCTAAAAAGAGGATTTTATACTTCAATTTGTAGGAAAACAGCTATATATCACCGATAACTAGCTAATATCATTGAAAACACACATTTTATGGGTTTATAGCAATATGATAAGTAAAACTACTTTTATATATACAATACGCTACAGTTTACAAGAAACTATGAAAAAACGCTTGCAATATACGTTATATCACAATAAATAACCTCTTACTCTTCTATTTATTAGCTTATGTAATGTAAGCTACTTATAGGTGCAAATTATTCTAAAAAAGGATTTATACTTCAATTTGGTAGGAAAACAGCTATATATCACCGATAACTAGTATATCATTGAACAACTTTATGGTTTAGCATATGATAGAAACTCTTATATATACAATAACGCAAACAGTTTAAAGAAACTAGTAAACGCTGCAAATACAGTTATATCACAATAAAGTAACATCTCTTCTATTAATAGTATGTAATAAGCTACTTATAGGCAAATTATTAAAAGAGGATTATACTCAATTGAAGGAAAACACGTATATATACGATAATTGCTAATATCATTGAAAACCAACATCTTTATATTGGGTGTTTAGCAAATATGAAAGTAAAACTACTGATATAACATAACCTACAGTTACAAAACTATGAAAATTTGCAATATATCATAAACAAATAAATAACTATACTCTTTCATTTTTAGCTTAAGTATATGTAAACTACTTATAAGGTTGCAAATTTCTAAAAAAGGATTGATACTAATTTGAGGAAAACACTAATATTACCAAACTAGCTAATATCATGAAAAACACATTGTGTATAAAGCATTATATAAGTAAATTTTACTTTATTAAGGTTTACATAAATGCATTAAAAACTATGAAAAACGTATATATACATTTAGATACAATTAGATACCTAAATTTCTATTGAAAGCTTAAGTGTTTTAGCTACGAAACAATTATAAAAATTTGAATTTTGTAGAAAAAAGGCTGAATAATATCAATTTGACATTTTTTAGCCTTTCAAAAATACATTAAACTACTTGAAAAAACTGTTGTTCGAGAATTAAAATTGATTCTAAATTTCATGAAAAATACATATTTTTAGCTCTTAATTTGATAAATATATTGTAGAAAAGTCTAATAAGTATTTGCATTATTTAAAGAAATCATACTCAATTTAGAAAAGAAAAAACTTATATAATTAGATAAACATTGAAAACACACATATTAAGGTTTTATAGGAAATTGATAATAAATCTACTTGTATATATACAAATAACGCTAAGTTTACAAGAAACTATGAAAAACACTTGCAATAATACAGTTATATCACAATAAATAACCTCTATTCCTTATATTAATAGCTTTATGTAATGTAAGCTACTATAGTGCAAATTTTTCTAAAAAGAGGATTTATACTTCAATTTGTAGAAAAACAGTATATATCACCGATAACTAGCTAATACATTGAAAACACTACATTTTATGGGTTTATAGCAATATGATAAGTAAAACTACTTGTATATATACAATAACGCTACAGTTTACAAGAAACTCATGAAAAACGCTGCAAAATACAGTTATATCACAATAAATAACCTCTTACTCCTCTATTTAATAGCTTTATGTAATGTAAGCTACTTATAGGTGCAAATTTTTCTAAAAAGAGATTTTATACTTCAATTTGTAGGAAAACAGTATATATCACCGATAACTAGCTAATAGCATTGAAAACACTACATTTTATGGTTTATAGCAATATGATAAGTAAAACTACTTGTATATATACAATAACGCTACAGTTTACAAGAAACTCTGAAAAACGCTGCAATATACAGTTATATCAACAATAAATAACCTATTACTCTTTTTTTAATAGCTTAATGTAATGTAAGCTACTTATAGGTGAAAATTTTTCTAAAAAGAGGATTTTATACTTCAATTTGTAGGAAAACAGTTATATATCACCGATAACTAGCTAATATCATTGAAAACACAACATTTTATGGGTTTATAGCAATATGATAAGTAAAACTACTTGTATATATACAATAACGCTACAGTTTACAAGAAACTATGAAAAACGCTTGCAATATACCGTTATATCACAATAAATAACCTATTACTCTTCTATTTATTAGCTTAATGTAATGTAAGCTACTTATAGGTGCAATTTATTCTAAAAAGAGGATTTTATACTTCATTTTGTAGGAAAGCAGCTATATATCACCGATAACTAGCTAATATCATTGAAAACACAACATTTTATGGGTTTATAGCAATATGATAAGTAAAACTACTTGTATATATACAATAAAGCTACAGTTTACAAGAAACTATGAAAAACGCTTGCAATATACAGTTATATCACAATAAATAACCTCTTACTCTTCTATTTAATAGTTTTATATAATGTAAGCTACTTATAGGTGCAAATTATTCTAAAAAGAGGATTTTATACTTCAATTTGTAAGAAAACAGCTATATATCACCGATAACTAGCTAATATCATTGAAAACACAACATTTTATGGGTTTATAGCAATATGATATGTAAAACTACTTGTATATATACAATAACGCTACAGTTTACAAGAAACTATGAAAAACGATTGCAATATACCGGTATATAACAATAAATATCCTATTACTCTTCTATTCATTAGCTTAATGTAATGTAAGCTACTTATAGGTGCAAATTATTCTAAAAAAAAGGATTGTATATATCAATTTGTAGGAAAACTGCTATATATCACCGATAACTAGCTAAAATCATCGAAAAGAACACATTTTGAGGGTATAAAGCATTATTATAAGGTAAATTCCTTCTATTAATGATATAACACAAGAATTAACAAGAAACTATGAAAAACACGTATAATATACAATTGTATCACAATATAGAGTCTCAAACTCCTATTATAAGCTTACAGTAGTTTAAAATAGAAATTTCTAAGGAAAAAAAATATAATAACACATTTTGAATTTCTCTATCAAAAAAGGGGTGAATAATGTCAATTTTCGACATTTTTTAGCCCTTCAAAAATACATTAAAACACTTGAAAAAACGTTGTTTTGATGAATAAAATTGATACATAAATTTCATGAAAAATACATATTTTAAGCTCTTAACATTATAAAATATAGTTGTGTAAAAGTGCTGAATAATGTCAAATTTTGACATTTTTAAGGCTTTCAAAAATGCATTAAAATACTTGAAAAAACGTTGTTTTTAGGATTAAAATTGCTACCTAAATTTCATGAAAATGCATATTTTTAGCTCATAACATTGGAAAATGTAGTTGTGTAAAAGTGCTGAATAATGTCAAATTTCGACATTTTTTAGCCTTACAAAAAAACATTAAAATACTTGAAAAAACATTGTTTTCAGATTAAAATTGATATCTAAATTTCATGAAAAATACATATTTTTAGCTATTAATTTTGTAAAATATAGTTGTAGCAAATATCAAAAGCTATTTAGCTACAGATATAAAGAAATATACTTCAATTTGTAGAAAAAAAAAACTCTTCACTGATAACTAGCTAAAATAATTGAAAACACTACATTTTAAGGGTTTATAGCAATATGATAAGTAAAACTACTTGTATATATACAATAACGCTACAGTTTACAAGAAACTATGAAAAACACTTGCAATATACCGTTATATCACAATAAATAACCTCTTACTCTTCTATTTAATAGCTTAATGTAATGTAAGCTACTTATAGGTGCAAATTTTTCTAAAAAGAGGATTTTATACTTCAATTTGTAGGAAAACAGTTATATATCAGACGATAACTAGCTAATATCATTGAAAAAACAAAACATTTATGGGTTTATAGCAAATATGATAAGTAAAACTACTTTGTATATATAACAATAACGGCTACAGTTGACAAGAAACTATGAAAAACCGCTTGCCAATGATATACCTTATATAACAATAAATAACCTATTACTCTTCTATTTATTAGCTTTTTAATGTAATGTCAAGCTACTATAGGTGCAAATTATTTTAAAAAGAGGATTTTTATACTTCAATTTGTAGGAAAACAGATATATAGCACCGATAAACTAGCTTATACTATTTGAAACATACATTTTATGGTTTATAGCACTATGATAAGTAAAAACTACTTTTATATATACAATACCGCTACAGTTTAAAGAAACTATGAAAAAACGGTTGCAATATACAGTTATATCACAATAAAATAACCTCTTACTCTTCTATTTAATAGCTGATTGTAATGTAGGCTACTTATAGGTGGGTGAAAATTATTCTAAAAAGAGGATTTTATACATCAATTTGTAGGAAAAACAGCTAATATATCACCGATAACTAGCTAATATCATGAAAAACACTACATTTTATGGGTTTATAGCAATATGAATAAGTAAAACTACTTTTATATATACAATAACGCAACAGTTTCAAGAAACTAAGTTAAAACGCTTGCAATATAAGTTTATCACAAGAAATAAGCTCTTACTCCTCTATTTAAGCTTATGTAATAAAAGCTACGTATAGGTGCAAATTATTCTAAAAAGAGGTTTTATACTTCAATTTAGGAAAACAGCTAATATAGCACCGATTAACAGCTAATCATTGAAAACACTACATTTTATGGGTTATAGCAATATGATAAGTAAAACTACTTTTATATAACAATACCGCTACAGTTACAAGAAACCCCTATGAAAAAACGCTTGCAATATACAGTTATATCACAATAAAAACCTCTTACTCTTTATTTAATAGCTTATGTAATGTAGGCTACTTATAGGTGCAAAATTATTCTAAAAAGAGGAGTTTAGACTTCAATTTGTAGGAAAAACAGCATATATCACCGATAAAATAGATAATTATCATTGAAAAACACTACATTTTATGGGTTTATAGCAATATGATAAGTAAAACTACTTTTATTATACAATAACGCAACAGTTACAAGAAACTAAGTTAAAACGCTTGCAATATACAGTTATATCACAATTAAATAACCCATTACTCCATCTATTTAATAGCCTTTAATTAAGTTAAGCTACTTATAGGTCAAATATTCTAAAAAAGATTGTATACTTCAATTTGGAGGAAAACAGCTATATATCACCCATAAACTAGCTAAAATCATTAATAAGAAACACATTCTGAGGTATAAAGCATTATCATAAGTAAATTCCCTTATATAATGATATAACACTACAATTAAACAAGAAACTATGAAAAACAAGTATAATATACAATTTTAGCACATATAGGTCTCAAAACTCCTATTATAAGCTTACAGTAGTTAAAATAGAACTATCTACCCGAAAACAACCTATAATACCACATTTTGAATTTCTCTATCAAAAAAAGGGCTGAATAATATCAAGTTTGACATTTTTTTAGCCGTCCAAAATACAATTAAACCACTTGAAAAAAACGTTGTTTTGTGATAAAATTGATACATGAAATTTCATGTGAAAAATACATTATTTTAAGATCTTAATATTATAAAATATAATTGTGTAAAAGTGCTGAATATGTCAAATTTTGACATTTTTAAGGCTTTCAAAATTGCATTAAATACTTGAAAAAAAACGTTGTTATTAGGATAAAAAATGGATCCTAAATTCATGAAAATGCATATTTTAGCTCATAACATTGTAAAATATAGTTGTGTAAAAGTGCGATATGTCAAATTTCGGACATTTTTAAGCCTTTTCAAAAAAAACATTGAAAATACTGAAAAACATTGTTTTTCAGATTAAAATTGATATCTAAATTCATGAAAAAACATATTTTTAGCTATTAATTTTGTATCAAATATAGTTGTAGCAAATATCAAAAGCTATTTAGCTATATATTTAAAGAAATAACTTCAATTTGTAGAAAAAAAAAAATCTTCACTGATAATTAGCTAAAATCATTGAAAACACTACAATTTTTTTTTTTTTAATTTATTTAAAAAAAAAAAAAAAAAGGGTTATAGACTATGATAAATAAATCTACTTGTATATATACAATAACGCTACAGTTTACAAGAAACTATGAAAAACACTTGCAAAATACAGTTATATCACAATAAATAACCTCTTATTCCTCTATTTAATAGCTTTATGTAATGTAAGCTACTTATAGGTGCAAATTTTTCTAAAAAGAGGATTTTATACTTCAATTTGTAGAAAAACAGTTATATATCACCGATAACTAGCTAATAGCATTGAAAACACTACATTTTATGGTTTTATAGCAATATGATAAGTAAAACTACTTGTATATATACAATAACGCTACAGTTTACAAGAAACTATGAAAAACGCTTGCAATATACCGTTATATCACAATAAATAACCTCTTACTCTTCTATTTAATAGCTTAATGTAATGTAAGCTACTTATAGGTGCAAATTTTTCTAAAAAGAGGATTTTATACTTCAATTTGTAGGAAAACAGTTATATATCACCGATAACTAGCTAATATCATTGAAAACACAACATTTTATGGGTTTATAGCAATATGATAAGTAAAACTACTTGTATATATACAATAACGCTACAGTTTACAAGAAACTATGAAAAACGCTTGCAATATACCGTTATATAACAATAAATAACCTATTACTCTTCTATTTATTAGCTTAATGTAATGTAAGCTACTTATAGGTGCATCTTACTCTAAAAAGAGGATTTTATACTTCAATATATAGGAAAACAGCTATACATCACCGATAACTAGCTAGTATCATTGAAAACACAACATTTTATGGGTTTATAGCAATATGATAAGTAAAACTACTTGTATATATACAATAATGCTACAGTTTACAAGAAACTATGAAAAACGCTAGCAATATACCGTTATATAACAATAAATAACCTATTACTCTTCTATTTATTAGCTTAATGTAATGTAAGCTACTTATAGTGCAAATTATTTTAAAAAGAGGATTTTATACTTCAATTTGTAGGAAAACAGCTATATAGCACCGATAACTAGCTTATATCATTGAAAACACTACATTTTATGGGTTTATAGCAATATGATAAGTAAAACTACTTTTATATATACAATACCGCTACAGTTTACAAGAAACTATGAAAAACGCTTGCAATATACAGTTATATCACAATAAATAACCTCTTACTCTTCTATTTAATAGCTTATTGTAATGTAGGCTACTTATAGGTGCAAATTATTCTAAAAAGAGGATTTTATACTTCAATTTGTAGGAAAACAGCTATATATCACCGATAACTAGCTAATATCATTGAAAACACTACATTTTATGGGTTTATAGCAATATGATAAGTAAAACTACTTTTATATATACAATAACGCAACAGTTTACAAGAAACTAAGTTAAACGCTTGCAATATACAGTTATATCACAATAAATAACCTCTTACTCCTCTATTTAAATAGTTTTAAATGTAATAAAGCTTTTTAATGGGTGAAAATTTAAATTTCCCAAAAAAGGGGAAATTTTATCTTCAATTTAAAGGGAAAAAGAAAAAATTTTTCACCGTAACTAGCTAATATCTTGAAAACACAACATTTTTTTGGGTTATAGCAATATTATAAGTAAAACTACTTGAAATATATAAAATAACGCTACATTTTTCCCCAAAAAACTTTTAAAAAACGTTTGGGAATATTCTTTTATATAACAATAAAAAACCTATTCTCTTCTATTTATTAGTTAATGTAAGTAAGCTACTTATATTTGCAAATTATTCTAAAAAAGGATTGTATACTTAAATTTTTGGAGGAAAAAGCTATATATCACCCAAAACTACTAAACATTAAAAAAGAACAAAATTTGGTGTAAAAAAGCATTATCAAAAAGAAAATTTTCCTTCTTTTTTTAAAAGGGATTAAAAACAAACAATTAACAAGAAACTATAAAAAAACCCCGGTTAAAATATACAATTTTTTTCACAATATAGTCTAAAACTCCTATTTAACTTCAGATTTAAAAAATTTAGATATACCCTAACAAAAACCCAAAACTAAAATCCACATTTTGAATTTCTCTATAAAAAAAAGGGCTGAAAAAATTTCAATTTTTGAACTTTTTTTTAGCCCGTCAAAAAACATTAAACACTTGAAAAAACGTTTTTTTTGATGAAAAAAATTGGTACTTAAAATTTTATGAAAAATACATATTTTTTTAAACTCTTAATATTATAAATATAAATTTTTTTTAAAAATGCTTAAAATGTAAAATTTTTCATTTTTTTTAAACTTTTTAAAAATGCATTAAAATAAATTGAAAAAACTTGTTTTTTAGGGTAAAAATTTTTATACCTAAATTTTTATGAAAATGCCCTATTTTTTTGCTCATAAAATTGAAAATATAGTTGTGTAAAAGTGCTGAAAAAATGTCAAATTTCGGGCATTTTTTAGCCTTTCAAAAAAAAAATTGAAATACTTGAAAAAAAATTGTTTTTTAGATTAAAATTGATATCTAAAATTTTATGAAAAATAAAATTTTTTAGCTATTAATTTTTTTAAAATTAGTTGTGCAAATTCAAAAACATTTAGCTATATATTTAAAGAAAAAATACTTTAATTTTTAGAAAAAAAAAATCTTCACTGATAATTAGCTAAAATCATTGAAAACTACATATTTTAAAGGGGTTTTTAGGAAAAATTTATAAATAAATCTACTTTATATATCAATAACGCTACATTTACAAGAAACTATGAAAAACACCCTTTCAAAATACGTTTATACACAATAAATAACCTCTTATTCCCCTATTTAAAGCTTTATGAATGTAAGCTACTTATAGGTGAAAATTTTTCTAAAAAGAGGATTTTATACTTCAATTTGTAGAAAAACAGTTATATATCCCGATAACTAGCTAATAGCATTGAAAACACTACTTTTTTATGGTTTTATAGAAATTGATAAGTAAAACTACTTGTATATATACAATAACCTACGTTACAGAACTCTGAAAAACGCTAGCAATATAAGTTATTCACAATAATACTCTTACTCCTTTATTGTAATAGTTTTATTAATGTAACTACTTATAGTTGCAAATATTAAAAGATGATTTTATACTCATTTGTAGGAAAACAGGTTATATAACGATAACTAACTAAATCATTGAAAACACAACATTTTAGGTTTAATAGCAATATGAAAAGTAAAACTACTTGTATATAAATAAAACGCTACAGTTTTACAAGAACTATGAAAAACGCTGCAATACCGTTATATAAATAAATAACCTATTACTCTTCTTTTATTAGCTATGTAATGTAAGCTACTTATAGGTGAAAATTTTTCTAAAAAGAGGATTTTATACTTCAATTTGTAGGAAAACAGTTATATATCAACGTAACTAGCTTATATCATGAAAACAAACATTTAGGTTTATAGCAATATGATAATAAACTACTTGTTATATTACAATAACGCTACAGTTTACAAGAAACTATGAAAAACGCAGCATTATACCGTATATCACAATAAATACCATTATCTTCTATTTATTAGCTTAATGTAATGTAAGCCCTAATTTGGAATTTATATACAAAAAAGGAAATTATACTTCATTTTGAGAAGCCCTATTATCACAGAAACTGAAAGCTGCAATATAAAACAACATTTTAATGGGTTTATAGCATATGTTATAGTAAAACTATATGTAAATACAATAAAGGTACAATTTTTACAAGAGAGCAATGATTTATACTTGAATATACCTAATACAATAATAACCTTCACTCTTATTATTAACTTAATGTTAATGTTAAGCTATGATAGTAAATTTTTTTTAAAAAGGGGGATTTTTACTTCTTGGGTAAAAAACAGCTATATATCACCGATAACTAGCTAAATCATTGAAAACACTATATTTTAGGGGTTTTATGCAATATGATAAAAAACTACTTTTATAAAACAATAACGTACTTTCAAAAATTAAAAAACCTTCCAATATACATTATATCACAAAAATAACCTCTCTCTCTATTTTTTTTTTTGTAATGTAACACTTATATTTAAAAATATTCTAAAAAGAGGATTGTATACATCAATTTGTAGGAAAACACCTATATTTTCCCGGGGGATAACTAGTAATACTTGAAACACAAAATTTTTGGGGTTTATGATAAGAAAAACTACTTGAAAATTACAAAAACGCTACAGTTTACAAGAAACTTGAAAAACGCTTGCAATATCTGTTATTAACAATAAAAAACCTTTTCCCCTCCTCTATTTAATATTTTAGCATATCCCTATTTAAAGGTGCAAATTATTCTAAAAAGAGGATTTTATTTTTGAATTTGGTGGGAAAAACACTATTTTCACCGAAAACTACAAATATCTTGAAACAAAAATTTTTTTGGGGTTTATAGCAAATGAAAATAAAACTTTTGTATATATGTACAAAAACGCTAAGTTTACAAAAATAAAAAAAACGCTTTTGCTTTTAACATTTTATACACAATAAATAACCTCTTACCCTCTATTTAATAGCTTTAAAAATTAAATGTAAGCTACTTATAGGTGAAATTATTCAAAAAGTTTTTTTAACTTAAATTTTGTGGAAACAGCTATATATCCCGATAACTACTAATTCATTGAAACAAAACATTTTTATGGGTTTATAGCAATATGTAAGAAAAACATTTGTATATATACAATAACTCTACAGTTTAAAAAAACATAAAAAAACGTTTTGCAATATACCGTTAATAACAATAAATAACCTATTACTCTTCTATTTATTAGCTTAATGTAATGTAGCTACTTATAGGTGCAAATTATTCAAAAAAAAGGTTTGTATCTTCAATTTGTGGGAAAAACGCTATATATCACCAAAACTACTAAAATCATTGAAAAAAACACATTTTGGGGGTATAAAGCATTATCATTAGGTAAATTCCTTCTATTAATGTAAAACACAAAAATTTAAAACAAGAACTTAAAAAACACGTATAATATACAATTGTTCACAATATGATCTCAAACTCCTTGCTTACAGTAGTTTAAAAAAAAATTTCAAACGAAAAAAACTAAAAAAATACCACATTTTGAATTTCTCTAAAAAAAGGGGGGTGAATAATGTAAATTTTTCGACTTTTTTTTAGCCTTAAAAAATACATTAAACCTTGAAAAAACGTTGTTTTGATGAAAAAAAATTGATACAAAATTCATAAAAAATACATATTTCAAGCTCTTAATTTTATAACATATTTTGTGTAAAATGCTGATAAGTCAATTTTTGCATTTTTAAGGCTTTCAAAAATCATTAAAATTTTTAAAAAAAACCTTGTTTTTGGGATTAAAATTGCTACCTAAATTTCATGAAAATCATATTTTTAGCTCAAAACTTTGTAAATATAGTTTGTAAAAAGTGCTAAATATGCAAATTTTTCGACATTTTTTGCCTTTAAAAAAAACATTAAAATACTTGAAAAAACTTTGTTTTCAGTTTAAAATTGATATCTAAATTTCATGAAAATACATATTTTTAGCTATTGTTTGGGGGGAAAATATTTTGAAAATATCAAAAGCTATTTAGCTAAGATTAAAGAATATACTTCAATTTGTAGAAAAAAAAAAACTCTTCCACTGTCAGCTAAAATAATTGAAAACACTACTTTTTAAGGGGTTTTTTTTAGCAATAGATAAGTAAAACTACTTTAAATTATACAATAACGACAGTTTAAAAAAAACTATGAAAAACATTTGAAATATACCGTTTTAACCCAAAAAAATCCCTCTTCTCTTCTATTTAATAGCTTATTGAATGAAAGCTACTTAAGTGAAAATTATTCTAAAAAGAGGATTTTATACTTAAATTTTTAGGAAAAATATATATCACCGATAACTCTAATTCATTGAAAACACTACTTTTAGGGGTTTATAGAAATATATAAGTAAAACTACTTTTATTATACATAAAGCAACTTTTTACAAAAAACTATGAAAACCTTTTTGAAAATATACATTTTATATCAAAATAAATAACCTCTTACTCCTCTATTTAATACTTTATGTAAGAAAGCACTTATGGTGCAAATTATTCTAAAAAGTTTTTTTTTATACTTCAATTTGGGGGGGGGGGGGAAAAAACTTATATATCAAAAACTAGCTAATATCATTGAAAACCAAATTTTATGGCTTTACAATATGATAATAAAATATTTGTATATTACTAACGCTACAGTTTACAAGAAACATGAAAAACGCTTGCAATTATCGTTATAAAACAATAAAAACCTATTACTCTTCTATTTATTTTTAAATGAATGTAAGCTACTTATGGGTGCAAATTATTCAAAAAAAAAGGATTGTATATTTTCAATTTGGAGGAAAACAGCTATATATCACCCAAAACAAAAAAACTTTAAAAAGAACACATTTTGAGTGTATAAAGCATTATCATAAAGAAAATTTCCCTTTTCTATTAATGATATAACCTAAAATTTTCCGAAACTATAAAAAACACTATAATTAAAATTTTATCACAATATAGGTTCAAACTCCTATTATAAGCTTACTTTTTAAAATAGAAATTTCAAACGAAAAAAACTATAATACCAATTTTAAATTTTCTCAAATAAAAAAAGGGCTGAAAATATAAATTTTCGAATTTTTTACCCCGTAAAAAAAATACTTTAAAAAACCTTGAAAAAACGTTGTTTTGATGAAAAAAAATTGATACATAAATTTCATAAAAAAATACATTTTTTAAAAGCTCTTAATATTAAAAAAATTTAAGTTGTTTAAAAGTCCTGATATGTCAAATTTTGACATTTTTAAGGGCTTTAAAAAATGCTTAAAAATACTTGAAAAACTTTTGTTTTTAGGTTTAAAAATTGCTCCCTAAATTTCAAAAAAATGCAATTTTTAGCTCAAAACATTGTAAAATATATTTGTGAAAATTGCTAAATAATGTAAAATTTCGACATTTTTTAGCCTTTAAAAAAAACCATTAAAATACTTAAAAAAAACATTTTTTTTCAGTTTAAAATTATATCTAATTTCAAAAAAAATACTATTTTTAGCTTTTAAATTTTGTAAAATATAGTTGTAGCAATATAAAAAGCTATTTAGCTACAGATATAAAAAAATCCAAATTTGTAGAAAAAAAAAACTCTTCACAAAAACTACTAAAAAAAGAAAACCTACTTTTTAAGGTTTATAAAAATATGATAAGTAAAACTCTTGTATATATACAAAAAACGCTACAGTTTACAAAACTATGAAAACACTTGAAATATACCGTTATATCAAAAATAGCCTTTTATCTTCTATTTAATAGTTTAATGTATGTAAGCTACTTATAGGTGCAAATTTTTCTAAAAAGAGGTTTTTTATACTTCAATTATTTAGGAAACAGTTATAATCACCAAAAAACTAGCAAATTTTAAAAAACACTACTTTTTTAGGGGTTTTAAGCATAGATAAGAAAAACTATTGTATAATAAAATAACGCTACATTTTTACAAGAAACTATGAAAAACCTTGCAATATACCGTTATACAATAAAAATACCTCTTACCTTCTATTTATTAGCTTCATGTAATGTAAGCTACTTTGGGGCATCTTACTCTAAAAAGAGGATTTTATACTTAATTTTAGGGAACGCTATTATCACCGATAATAGCTAATTCATTGAAAACACTACTTTTTTATGGGTTTTAGAATTGATAAGTAAAACTACTTGTATATATAAAATAACGCTACAGTTTACAAAAAACTATAAAAAACGCTTGCAATATACCGTTTATAAAATAAATAACCTATTACTCTTCTTTTTATTACTTAATGTAATTGTAAGCTACTTATGGTGCAAATTATTCTAAAAAAGGATTTTATCTTCAATTTGTAGTAACACGGTTATATCACCGAAAACTACTAATATCTTAAAAACACAACATTTAGGGTTTTATGGGCATATGATAAGAAAAACTATTGTATATATAAAATAACGCTACAGTTTACAAGAAACTATGAAAAACGTTGCAATATCGTTATATCAAAATAAATAACCTCTTCCTCTTCTTTTTAATATTTTTTTATGAAGTAAGCTCTTATGGTGAAAAATTATTCTAAAAAGAGGTTTGTATGCTGAATTTGTAGGAAAACAGCTATATTCACCGTACCTGCAAATTTCTTAAAAACCAACTTTTTAGGGGTTTATAGCAATATATAAGAAAATCTCTTGTATATATACAAAAACGCTACAGCTTACAAAAACTATAAAAAACGCTTGAAAATATACATTTAACACAAAAAAATAACCTCTTCTCTTCTTTTTAAAATATTTTTTTATGAAATGAAAACTACTTTGGGTGCAAATTATTCTAAATGGAGGTTTGTATACATCTTTGTGGGAAAACAGCTATATTCACCGATAATACTAATACATTGAAAACCAACTTTTAGGGGGTTATGAAAAGAAAAAACTACTTGTATATACCCCAAAAACGCTACAGTTTACAAGAAACATGAAATACGCTTCCCAAATATACCGTTATATAAAAAATCCCTATTACTCTTCTATTTATTTGCTTAGTGTAATGTAAGCTAGTTATAGGTGCAAATTATTCTAAAAAAAAAGATTGTATACTTCAATTTGTAGAAAAACAGCTTTATATCACCGATAACTAGCTAAAATCATTGAAAAGAACACATTTTGAGGGTATAAAGCATTATTATAAGGTAAATTCCTTCTATTAATTATATAACACAACAATTAACAAGAAACTATGAAAAACACGTATAATATACAATTGTATCACAATCTAGAGTCTCAAACTCCTATTATAAGCTTACAGTAGTTTAAAATAGAAATTTCTAACGAAAACAACTATAATACCACATTTTGAATTTCTCTATCAAAAAAAGGGTTGAATAATGTCAATTTTCGACATTTTTTAGCCCTTCAAAAATACATTAAAACACTTGAAAAAACGTTGTTTTGATGAATAATTTGATACATAAATTTCATGAAAAATACATATTTTAAGCTCTTAATATTATAAAATATAGTTGTGTAAAAGTGCTGAATAATGTCAAATTTGACATTTTTAAGGCCTTCAAAAATGCATTAAAATACTTGAAAAAACGTTGTTTTTAGGATAAATTTGCTACCTAAATTTCATGAATATGCATAATTTTAGCTCATAACATTGTAAAATATAGTTGTGTAAAAGTGCTGAATAATGTCAAATTACGACATTTTTTAGCCTTTCAAAAAAACATTAAAATACTTGAAAAAACGTTGTTTTCAGATTAAAATTGATTTCTAAATTACATGAAAAATACATATTTTTAGCTATTAATTTTGTAAAATATAGTTGTAGCAAATATCAAAAGTTATTTAGCTACAGATATAAAGAAATATACTTCAATTTGTAGAAAAAAACAACTCTTCAGTGATAACTAGCTAAAATCATTGAAAAACACTACATTTTAAGGGTTATAGCAATATGATAAGTGAAAAACTACTTGTATATATACAATAACGCTACAGTTTTCAAGAAAACTAGAAAAGCACTTGGAATATACCGTTTATATCACACTATCTAACCTTTTACTCTTCTATGTAATACTTAATGTAATGTAAGCTACTTATAGGTGCAAAATGTTTTCTAAAAAGAGATTTTATATACTTCAATTTGTAGGAAAACCGTTATCTATCACCGATAAACTAGCTATATCATTGAAAAACATACATTTTTAGGGTTGTATAGGCAATATGATAAGTAAAACTACTTGATATATACAATAACGCTACAGTTTCAAGAAACTCTGAAAAACGCTTGCAATATAACAGTTATATCACAATAAGATAAACTCTTACTCCTTTAATTTAATAGCTTTATGTAATGTAGCTCTTATTGGTGCAAATTATTCTAAAAAGAGGATTTTATACTCAATGTAGGAAAACAGCTATAGTCCACCGATAACAGCTAATATCATTGAAAACACACATTTTATTGGGTTTATAGCAATATGATAAGTAAAACTATCTGTATATATACAATAAACTGCAACAGTTTACAGAAACCTATGAAAAAAACGCTTGCAAATACCGTTATATATAAATAAATAACTATTACTCTTCTATTATTAGCTTAATGTAATGTAAGCTACTTATAGGTGCAAATTATTCTAATAAAAAAGGATTGTCATACTTCAATATAGCGAAAACAGCTATATTATCACCGATAACTAGGTAGAATCATTGAAAAGAAAACATTTGAGGGTATAAAAGCATTATCATTAGGTTGAAATTCCTTCTATTAATGATATACACAAGAAATTAACAAGAAAACTATGCAAAAACACGTATAATATACAATTGTATCACAATTATAGAGTCTCAAACTCCTATTATTAAGCTTACAGTAGTTTAAAATAGAAATTCTAACGAAAACAACTATAATACCACATTTTGAAGTTCTCTATCAAAAAAGGGGTGTATAATGTCAATTTCGACATTTTTTTAAGCCCTTTCAAAAAATACATTAAAACACTTGAAAAACGTTGTTTTGATGAATAAAATTGATACATAAATTTCATGAAAAATACATATTTTAAACTCTTAAACATTATAAAATATAGTTGTGTAAAAGCTGCTGAATAATGTCAAATTTGACATTTTTAAGGTTTGCAAAAATGCAGTAACTATTGAAAAACGTTGTTTTTTAGATTTAAAATTGCTACCTAAATTTCATTGAAAGGCAATTTTTAGCTCATAAACATTGTAAAAATATAGTGTGTTCAAAAAGTGCTGGAATAATGTCAAAATCTCGACATTTTTTAGCCTTTCAAAACAATATAAAATACTGCAAAAAAAAACATTGTTGTCAGATTTAAAATGAATCTAAATTTCATGAAAAATACATGTTTTTAGCTATTACTTTTGTAAAAATATAGTGTAGCAAATATCAAAAGCTATTTAGCACAGATATAAAGAAAATATACTTCAATTTGTAGAAAAAAACAACTCTTCACTTGATAAATAGCTAAAATAATGAAAACCACTACATTTTAAGGGTTTATAGCAATATGATAAGTAAAAAACTACTTGTTATATAACAATAACGCTACAGTTTACAAAAACTATGAAAAACACTTGCAAATACCGTTATATCACAATTAAATTAACCTCTTACTCTTCCAATTTAATAGCTAATGTAATGTAAGCACTTATAGGTGCAATTTTATAAAAGTGGATTTATACTTCAATTGTAGGAAAAAAGGTATATATCACGATACTAGCTAATATCATTGAAAACACTACATTTTATGGTTTTTATAGCAATATGATAAGTAAAACTACTTGTATATATACAATAACGTTCCAGTTTACAAGAAAACTATGAAAATGCTTGCAAATACCGTTATATCACAATAAATAACCTCTTACTCTTCTATTATAAGCTTAATGTAATGTAAGCTACTTATAGGTGGCATTTCCTCTAAAAAGAGGATTAGTATACTTCAATTATATAGGAAAACAGCTATATTATCACCGATAATAGCTCAATATCATTTGAAAACACAACATTTAGGGGGTTTATAGCAATACCTGATAGTAAAACTACTTGTATATATACAATAACGCTACATTTTACAAGAAACTATGACAAACGCTTGCAATATACAGTTATATCACCATAAATAAACCTCTTACTTCTTCTATTTAATAGTTTTATGTATGTTAAGCTAACTATAGGTGACAAATTATTCTAAAAAGAGGATTGTATACATCAATTTGTAGGAAAACAGCTATATATCACCCGATAACTAGCTAATATAATTGAAAACACAAAATTAATGGGTTATGATAAGTAAAACTACTTGTTATATACTAATAACGCTACAGTTTACAAGAAACTATGAACAACCCCGGTGGGGCCTTGGGCTTGCAATATACCGTTATATAACAATAAATAACCTCTTACTCTTCTATTGAAATAGCTTTATGCAATTATAAGCTACTTATAGGTGCAAATTATTCTAAAAAAGAGGATTTTATACTTGAATTTGTAGGAAAACAGCTTATATATCACCGATAACTAGCCTATATCATTGAAAACACAACATTTTATGGGTTATAGCATAGATAAGCAAAACTACTTTGTATATATACAATACGTACACAGTTTACAGGAAACTATGAACAACGCTTGCAATATTACAGAATAAATCACAAAAAAAACCTTACTCCTCTATTTAATAGCTTTATGTAATGTAAAGCTACTTATAGGTGCAAATTTCTAAAAAGAGGATTTTATACATTCAATTGTAGGGAAAAACAGTTATATACAACAGATAACTGACTAATATCAATTGAAAACATAAATTTTATGGTTTATAGCAATATGATAAGTAAAACTACTTGTATATAGACAATAACGCTACAGTTTACAAGAAACTATGAAAAAACGCTTGCAATATACCGTTTATCACAAAAATAACCTATTACTCTTCTAATTTATTAGCTTAATGTTAAATGTAAGTTACGTTCTAGGTGCCAATTATTCTAAAAGAGGATTTTATACTTCAATTTGTAGGAAAGAAGCTATATATCACCCGATAACTAGCTAATCATCATGAAAACACAACATGTTAATGGTTCTTAGCAATATGCTAGAAAACTACTTGTATATAGACAATAACGCTACAGTTTTACAAGAGACAATGAAAAACGCTTGCAATTAATACCGTTTATATAACAATAAAATAACGTGCTTACTCTTCTATTTAATTCGCTTAATGACAATATAAGCTACTTAGAGGTGCAAAATTATTCTAAAAAAGAGGATTTATTACTTGAATTTGTAGGAAAACAGCTATATATCACCGATAACTAGTAATATCATTGAAAACACTATATTTATGGGTTTATAAGCAATAGACTAAGTAAAACTACTTTTCTATATACATAACGGTACAGTTTACAGAAAAATATGAAAAACGCTGGCAATATACAGTTATATCACAATAAATAAATCTTACTCTTCTATTTATAGCTTAATGTAATGTAAGCTACTATAGGTGCCATCTTACTCTAAAAAAGAGGTTTTATTACTCAATTTATAGGAAAACAGATATATATCACCGATAACTATCTAGTATCATTGAAACACAAAGTTTTATGGGTTTATAGCAAATATAGATAAGTAAAACACATGTCTATATACAATTAACGCTACAGTTTACAAAGAAACTATGAAAAACGCTCTGCAATATACCGTTATATAACAATAAATAACCATTACTCTTTATTTATTAGCTTAATTGTAATGTAAGCTACTTATAGGTGCAATTATCTAAAAAGAGGATTTATACTTCAATTTGTAGGAAAACAAGCTATATATCACCGATAACTAGCTAATATCACTTGAAAACACAACATTATAGGTTTATAGCAATATGAAAGAAAAACTACTTGTATATATACAATAACGCTAAGTTTACAAGAAACTATGAAAACGACTTGCAATATACATTTAATCACAATAAATAACCTCTTACTTTCTATTTAATCGTTTTTGTAATGTAAGCTACTTATAGGTGCAATTATTCTAAAAAGGATTGTATACATGAATTTGTAGGAGGAAAACAGCTAATATAATCACCGATAAAACTAGCTAAATATCATGAAAACACAACATTTATGGGTTTTATAGCAATATGATAAGTAAAATAATGGTATATATACAATAACGCGACAGTTTACAAGAAACTATGAAAAACGATTGCAATATACAGTTATATTACACATAAATAAACCTCCTTACTCTCTATTAATAGTTTTATGCTTAATGTCAGCTACTTATAGGTGCCAAATTATTCTAAATGGAGGATTGTATACATCAATTTGTAGGAAAACAGCTATATATCACCGATAACTAGCTAATATCATTGAAAACAGAAAATTGGATGGGTTATGATGTAAGTAAAACTTACTTGTAATATCTACAAAACGCTACCGTTACAAGAAACTATGGAAATACGCTATCCAATATTAACGTTATTATAACAATAAATAACCTATTACTCGTCTATTTATTGCTTAATGTAATGTAAGCTAGTTATAGGTGCAAATTATTCTAAAAAAAAGGATTGTATACTTCAATTTGTAGGAAAACAGCTATATATCAACGATACTAGTAAAATCATTGAAAAGAACCCATTTTTGAGAGTTATAAAAAGCATGATTATAAGGTAAATTCATTCTATTAATTATAAACACAACCATTAACAAGAAACTATGAAAACCACGTATAATATACAATTGTATCACAATAAGAGTATCAAACTCCTATTATAAGCTTACAGTAGTTTAAAATAGACAATTTCGAACGAAAACAAACTATCAATACCACATTTGAATTTCTCTATCAAAAACAAAAGGGCTGAATAATGTCAATTTTCGACATTTTTTAGCCCTTCAAAAATACATTAAAACACTTGAAAAAAACGTTTGTTTTGAGGAATAAAAATTGATACATAAATTTCAGCAAAAATACATATTAAGCTCTGAACATTATAAAATATAGTTGTGTAAAAGTGCTGAATAATGTCAAATTTTGACATTTTTAGGCTTTCCCCAAAAAATGCATAAAATATTGAAACAACAAACGTTGTTTTTAGGATTTAAAAGCGACCTAAAAAATTCATGAAAAATGCAATTTTTAGCTCATAAAATTGCTAAATATAGTGTGTAAAGTGCGGAATTAATGTCAAATCTCGACATTTTTTTAGCCTTTCAAAAAAAATATTAAATATGACAAAAACATTGTTTTCAGATTTAAAATGAATCTAAATATCATGAAAAAAACATGTTTTTAGCTATTAATTTTGTAAAATATAGTTGTAGCAAATATCAAAAGCTATTTAGCTACAGGATATAAAGAAAATACTTAAATTTTTAGAAAAAACAACTCTTCACTGATACTAGCTAAACTAGTTGAAAACACTCATTTTAAGGGTTGTATAGCAATATGATAAGTAAAATACTTGTATATATACAATAAACGCTTACAGTTACAAGAAACTATAAAAAAACGATTGCAACTATACCATTATATCACAATAAATAACCTATTACTCTTCTATTTATTAGCTTATGTAATGTAAGTAAGAATAGTGTGCAAATTATTTAAAAGAGGATTTATACTTCAATTTGTAGGAAAACAGCTATATATCACCGATAACTAGCTATATCATTGAAAACACTACATTTTAGGGTTTATAGCAATATGATAAGTAAAACTACTTTTATATATACAATAACGTTACAGTTTACAGAAACTATGAAAAACGCTGGCAATATACAGTTATACACAATAAATAACCTCTACTCTGCTATTTAATGCTTATTGATAATGTAAGCTACCCTATAGGTGCAAATTATTCTAAAAAGAGGATTTTATACATCAATTTGTAGGAAAACAGCTATATAATCACCGATAACTAGCTAATATCATTGAAAAACACAACAGTTTTATGGTTTATAGCAATATGATAAGTGAAATATTGTATATATACAAGAACGCGACAGTTACAAGAACTATGAAAAAAACGCTTGCCAATATACCGTTATATACAATAAGATAACTATTACTCTTCTTTTATTAGCTTAATGTAATGTACGCTACTTATAAGGTGCAAATATTCTAAAAAAGGATTGTTATACTTGACTTTGGAGGAAAAAAACAGCTATATCATTACCGATATATATAGCTACAAAAATTTTTTTCAAATTTGAAAAGAACACATTTTGAGGGTATAAAGCATATCATTAGGTAAATTCCTTCGATTAATGATATACACAAACAATAACCCCAAGAAACATGAAAAACACGTAATAATATACAATTGTATCACAATATAGAGGTCTCAAACTTCTACTATAGCTTCAGTAGCTTAAATTAGAAATTTCATAACGAAAACAACTATAATACCCACATTTGAATTTCTCTATCAAAAAAGGGCTCTGAATAATGTCAATTTCGACATTTTTTAGCCTTCAAAAATACATGTAAAAACACTTAAAAATGGTGTTTTGATGAATAAAATTGATACATAAATTTCATGAAAATACATATTTTAAGATCTTACTATTAAAAATTATAGTCTGCTAAAAGTGCTGAATAATGTCAAATTGAAATTTTTACGGCTTCAAAAATGCAATTAAATACTTGAAAAAACGTGGTTTTTTAGGATTAAAAAATTGCTACCTAAAATTTCATGAAAAGAATATTTTACCTCAGAAAATGTTTTTAATATATAGTTGTGTAAAAGGGCTGAATAATGTCAAATTTCGACATTTTTTAGCCTTCAAAAAAACATTAAACTACTTGAAAAAACATTGTTTTCAGATTGAAATGATATCTAAATTTCATGACAAATACAATATTTTTAAGCTATTAATTTGTAAAATATAGTTGTAGCAAATATCAAAAGCTATTAGCTACAGATTATAAAGAAATATACTCATTCGACAGAAAAAAAAAACGCTTCACTGATAATGAGATAAATAAAAAAAAAAATCATGAAAAAAACTACATTTTAAGGGTTATAGCAAATATGTTAAGTAAAAACTAAGTGTATATATACAATAACGCTACAGTTTACACGAAACTATGAAAAACGCCTGCAATATACCGTTATATAAACACATAAATAACCTATTAGTCTTCTTTCATAGCTTAATGTAATGTAAGCTACTTATAGGTGAAAATTCTTTCTAAAAAGAGGATTTTATACTTCAATTTGTAGGAAAACAGTTATATATCACCGATAACTAGCATATCATTGAAAACACAACATTTTATGGGTTTATAGCAATATGATAAGAAAACTACTTGTCTATTATACAATAACGCTACAGTTTACAAGAAACTATGAAAAAAAAAATAAAAAAAAAACCGCTTGCAATATACGTATATCACAATAAATAACCTATTACTCTTCTATTATTAGCTTAATGTAATGTAAGTACTTATAGGTGCCAATCTATTCAAAAAGAGTATTTATACTTCAGTTTGTAGGAAAGCAGATATATTCCACCGATATAACTAGCTAAATCATTGAAAACCACAACATTTATGGGTTTATAGCAATATGATAAGTAAAATACTTGTATATATACAATAAAGCTACAGTTTATCAAGAGACAATGAAAAACGCTTGCAATATACAGGTATATCACAATAAATAACCTGTCACTTTCATTTATTAGCTTAATGTATGTAAGAAGCTGATAGGTGCAAATTATTTAAAAAGAGGATTTATACTTCAATTGGTAGGAAAAACGCTATATATCACCGATAACTAGCTAATATCATTGAAAACACTTATTTTATGGTTATAGCAATATGACTAAGTAAACTAATTTTATATATACAATAACGGTACAGTTTACAAGAAAATATGAAAAACGCTTGCACTATACAGTTATATCACAAAAAATAACCTCTACTCTATCTATTTATTAGCTTAATGTAATGTAAGATACTTATTAGGTGCATCTTACTCTAAAAAGAGGTTTATACATTCCAATTTATAGGAAAACAGCTATATATCACGTAACTAGCTCAGTATAATTGAAAACACAACATTTATGGGTTATAGCAATATGATAAGTAAAACTACTTGTATATATACAATAACGCTACAGTTTACAGGAAACTATGAAAACGCGTGCAAATACGTATATAACAATAAAATAACCTAGTACTTTCTATTAATAGCTAATGTAAATGTAGCTACTTATAGGTGCACATTTTTTCTAAAAAAGAGGATTTATACTTCAATTGTAGGAAAACAGTTATATATCACGATACCTAGCAATATCATTGAAAACACTACATTTATGTTTACCCAGCAATAGATAAGTAAAACTACTTGTAATATACATAACGCTAAGTTTACAAGAAACTCTGAAAAACGCTTCCAATAATACAGTATATCACAAATAAATAACCTCTTACCTTCTATTTAATAGTTTATGTAATGAAGCTACTATAGGTGCCAAATTATTCTAGAAAGAGGATTGTATACATCAAGTTGTAGGAAAAACACATAATATCACCGATAATAGCTACTATCCATTGAAAACACAAAATTTTATGGGTTTATGATAAGTAAAACTACTTGTATATATACAATACGCTACAGTTTACAAGAAACTATGAAAAAAAACGCTTGCAATATACCGTTATATCACAATAAATAACCTCCTACTCTTATTATTTAATAGCTTAATGTAATGTTAAAGCACTATAGGTGCAAAATTATTCTAAAAAGAGGATTGTTTTATACTTCAATTGGTAGAAAACAGCTATATATCACCGCATAACTAGCTAATATCATGAAAACACACATTTATGGGTTTATAGCAATATGATAAGGTAAATCTATTGTATATATACAAGAACCTACAGTTTACAAGAAACTATGAAAAACGCTTGCAATATACAGTTATATCACAATAAATAACTCTTACTCCTCATTTATGTAGGCTTTATGTAATGTAAGCTACTTATAGGTGCAAATTATCTTAAAAGAGGATTGTATACTTCATTGTAGGGAAAAACAGCTATATATCCACCGATAAACTAGCTAAAATAATTGAAAAACACTACATTTTAAGGGTTTATAGCAATATGATAAGTAAAAACTACTGTATATATACAATAACGCTACAGTTTACAAGAAACTATAAAAAAACGCTTGCAATATACCATTATATCACAATAAATAACCTATTACTCTTCTATTTATTAGCTTAATGTAATGTAAGCTAATAATAGGTGCAAATTATTTTAAAAAGAGGATTTTATACTTCAATTTGTAGGAAAACAGCTATATATCACCGATAACTAGCTAATATCATTGAAAAAAACTACATTTATGGGTTTATAGCAATATGATAAGTAAAACTACTTTTATATATACAATAACGTTACAGTTTACAAGAAACTATGAAAAACGCTTGCAATATACAGTTATATCACAATAAATAACCTCTTACTCTGCTATTTAATAGCTTATTGTAATGTAAGCTACCTATAGGTGCAAATTATTCTAAAAAGAGGATTTTATACATCAATTTGTAGGAAAACAGCTATATATCACCGATAACTAGCTAATATCATTGAAAACACAACATTTTATGGGTTTATAGCAATATGATAAGTGAAACTACTTGTATATATACAATAACGCTACAGTTTACAAGAAACTATGAAAAACGCTTGCAATATACCGTTATATAACAATAAATAACCTATTACTCTTCTATTTATTAGCTTAATGTAATGTAAGCTACTTATAGGTGCAAATTATTCTAAAAAAAGGATTGTATACTTCAATTTGGAGGAAAACAGCTATATATTACCGATATATAGCTAAAATCATTGAAAAGAACACATTTTGAGGGTATAAAGCATTATCATTAGGTAAATTCCTTCTATTAATGATATAACACAACAATTAACAAGAAACTATGAAAAACACGTATAATATACAATTGTATCACAATATAGAGTCTCAAACTCCTACTATAAGCTTACAGTAGCTTAAAATAGAAATTTCTAACGAAAACAACTATAATACCACATTTTGAATTTCTCTATCAAAAAAAGGGCTGAATAATGTCAATTTTCGACATTTTTTAGCCCTTCAAAAATACATTAAAACACTTGAAAAAATGTTGTTTTGATGAATAAAATTGATACATAAATTTCATGAAAAATACATATTTTAAGATCTTAATATTATAAAATATAGTTCTGTAAAAGTGCTGAATAATGTCAAATTTTGACATTTTTACGGCTTTCAAAAATGCATTAAAATACTTGAAAAAACGTTGTTTTTAGGATTAAAATTGCTACCTAAATTTCATGAAAATGCATATTTTTACCTCATAACATTGTAATATATAGTTGTGTAAAAGTGCTGAATAATGTCAAATTTCGACATTTTTTAGCCTTTCAAAAAAACATTAAAATACTTGAAAAAACATTGTTTTCAGATTGAAATTGATATCTAAATTTCATGAAAAATACATATTTTTAGCTATTAATTTTGTAAAATATAGTTGTAGCAAATATCAAAAGCTATTTAGCTACAGATATAAAGAAATATACTTCAATTTGTAGAAAAAAAAAACTCTTCACTGATAATTAGCTAAAATCATTGAAAACACTACATTTTAAGGGTTTATAGCAATATGATAAGTAAAACTACGTGTATATATACAATAACGCTACAGTTTACAAGAAACTATGAAAAACGCTTGCAATATACCGTTATATAACAATAAATAACCTATTACTCTTCTATTTAATAGCTTAATGTAATGTAAGCTACTTATAGGTGCAAATTATTCTAAAAAGAGGATTTTATACTTCAATTTGTAGGAAAACAGCTATATATCACCGATAACTAGCTAATATCATTGAAAACACAACATTTTATGGGTTTATAGCAATATGATAAGTAAATCTACTTGTATATATACAATAACGCTACAGTTTACAAGAAACTATGAAAAACGCTTGCAATATACAGTTATATCACAATAAATAACCTCTTACTCCTCTATTTATTAGCTTTATGTAATGTAAGCTACTTATAGGTGCAAATTATTCTTAAAAGAGGATTTTATACTTCAATTTGTAGGAAAACAGCTATATATCACCGATAACTAGCTAATATCATTGAAAACACTACATTTTATGGGTTTATAGCAATATGATAAGTAAAACTACTTGTATATATACAATAACGCTACAGTTTACAAGAAACTATGAAAAACGCTTGCAATATACCGTTATATCACAATAAATAACCTCTTACTCTTCTATTTATTAGCTTAATGTAATGTAAGCTACTTATAGGTGCATCTTACTCTAAAAAGAGGATTTTATACTTCAATTTGTAGGAAAACAGCTATATATCACCGATAACTAGCTAATATCATTGAAAACACTACATATTATGGGTTTATAGCAATATGATAAGTAAAACTACTTGTATATATACAATAACGCTGCAGTTTACAAGAAACTATGAAAAACGCTTGAAATATACAGTTATATCACAATAAATAACCTATTACTCTTCTATTTAATAGCTTAATGTAATGTAAGCTACTTATAGGTGCAAATTATTCTAAAAAGAGGATTTTTTCCTACAATTTGTAGGAAAACAGCTATATATCACTGATAACTAGCTAATATCATTGAAAACACTACATTTTATGGGTTTATAGCAATATGATAAGTAAAACTACTTGTATATATACAATAACGATTCAGTTTACAAGAAACTATGAAAAACGCTTGCAATATACCGTTATATAACAATAAATAACCTATTACTCTTCTATTTATTAGCTTAATGTAATGTAAGCTACTTATAGGTGCAAATTATTCTAAAAAAAGGATTGTATACTTCAATTTGGAGGAAAACAGCTATATATCACCGATAACTAGCTAAAATAATTGAAAAGAACACATTTTGAGGGTATAAAGGATTATCATAAGGTAAATTCCTTCTATTAATGATATAACACAACAATTAACAAGACACTATGAAAAACACGTATAATATACAATTTTATCACAATATAGAGTCTCAAACTCCTATTATAAGCTTACAGTAGTTTAAAATAGAAATTTCTAACGAAAACAACTATAATACCACATTTTGAATTTCTCTATCAAAAAAAGGGCTGAATAATATCAATTTTCGACATTTTTTAGCCCGTCAAAAATACATTAAAACACTTGAAAAAACGTTGTTTTGATGAATAAAATTGATACATAAATTTCATGAAAAATACATATTTTAAGCTCTTAATATTATGAAATATAGTTGTGTAAAAGTCCTGAATAATGTCAAATTTTGACATTTTTAAGGCTTTCAAAAATGCATTAAAATACTTGAAAAAACGTTGTTTTTAGGATTAAAATTGCTACCTAAATTTCATGAAATTGCATATTTTTAGCTCATAACATTGTAAAATATACTTGTGTAAAATTGCTGAATAATGTCAAATTTCGACATTTTTTAGCCTTTCAAAAAAACATTAAAATACTTGAAAAAACATTGTTTTCAGATTAAAATTGATATCTAAATTTCATAAAAAATACATATTTTTAGCTATTAATTTTGTAAAATATAGTTGTAGCAAATATCAAAAGCTATTTAGCTACAGATATAAAGAAATATACTTCAATTTGTAGAAAAAAAAAACTCTTCACTGATAACTAGCTAAAATAATTGAAAAACACTACTTTTAAGGGTTTATAGCAATATGATAAGTAAAACTACTTGTATATATACAATAACGCTACAGTTTACAAGAAACTATGGAAAACACTTGCAATATACCGTTATATCACAATAAATAGCCTCTTACTCTTCTATTTAATAGCTTAATGTAATGTAAGCTACTTATAGGTGCAAATTTTTCTAAAAAGAGGATTTTATACTTCAATTATTTAGGAAAACAGTTATATATCACCGAAAACTAGCTAATATCATTGAAAACACTACATTTTATGGTTTTATAGCAATATGATAAGTAAAACTACTTGTATATATACAATAACGCTACAGTTTACAAGAAACTATGAAAAACGCTTGCAATATACCGTTATATCACAATAAATAACCTCTTACTCTTATATTTAATAGCTTAATGTAATGTAAGCTACTTATAGGTGCAAATTATTCTAAAAGGAGGATTTTATACTTCAATTTGTAGGAAAACAGCTATATATCACCGATAACTAGCTAATATCATTGAAAACTCTACATTTATGGGTTTATAGCAATATGATAATTAAAACTACTTGTATATATACAATAACGTTACAGTTTACAAGAAACTAGAAAAACGCTTGCAATATACCGTTATATCACAATAAATAACCCCTTACTCTTCTATTTATTAGTTCATGTAATGTAAGTACTTATAGGGGCATCTTACTTAAAAAGAGGATTTTTACTCAATTGTAGGGAAAAGCTATATATCCAACGATACCGTTAGATTCATTAATAACTACTCATTTATTTATAGCTTATGTAATGNCCTTTTTCAACTTGTAAAACCATAACACGATATCAAATTTTTGAAAAACGGGCTTGTGCAATAAAAAACAAGTTATATCACAATTTTTAAATATAACCTCTTACTCTTATTTTAATAGCTTAATGTAATGTAAGCTACTTATAGGTTGCAAATTATTCTAAAAAAAGGATTGTATACTTCAATTTTTAGGAAAACAGCTATATATCACCGATAACTAGCTAAAATCATTGAAAAGAACACATTTTGAGGGTATAAAGCATTATCATAAGGTAAATTCCTTCTATTAATGATATAACACAACAATTAACAAGAAAACTATGAAAAACACGTATAATATCAATTGTATTCACATTATAGAGTCTCAAACTCCTATTTAAGCTTACAGTAGTATAAAATAGAAATTTCTAACGAAAACAACTATAATACCACATTTTGAATTCTCTATCAAAAAAAGGGGTGAATAATGTCAATTTTCGACATTTTTTAGCCCTTCAAAATACATAAAACACTTGAAAAAACGTTGTTTTGATGAATAAAATTGATACATAAATTTCATGAAAAATACATATTTTAAGGTCTTAATATTATAAAATATAGTTGTGTAAAAGTGCTGAATAATGTCAAATTTGACATTTTTAAGGCCTTCAAAAATGCATTAAAATACTTGAAAAAACGTTGTTTTTAGGATTAAAATTGCTACCTAAATTTCATGAAAATGCTTAATTTTAGCTCATAACATTGTAAAATATAGTTGTGTAAAAGTGCTGAATAATGTCAAATTACGACATTTTTTAGCCTTTCAGAAAAACATTAAAATACTTGAAAAAACATTGTTTTCAGATTAAAATTGATTTCTAAATTACATGAAAAATACATATTTTTAGCTATTAATTTTGTAAAATATAGTTGTAGCAAATATCAAAAGCTATTTACCTACAGATATAAGGAAATATACTTCAATTTGTCGAAAAAAACAACTCTTCACTGATAACTAGCTAAAATCATTGAAAACACAACATTTTATGGGTTTATAGCAATATGATAAGTAAAACTACTTGTATATATACAATAACGCTACAGTTTACAAGAAACTATGAAAAACGCTTGCAATATACAGTTATATCACAATAAATAACCTCTTACTCCTCTATTTAATAGCTTTATGTAATGTAAGCTACTTATAGGTGCGAATTATTCTAAAAAGAGGATTTTATACTTCAATTTGTAGGAAAACAGCTATATATCACCGATAACTAGCTAATATCATTGAAAACACAACATTTTATGGGTTTATAGCAATATGATAAGTAAAACTACTTGTATATATACAATAACGCTACAGTTTACAAGAAACTATGAAAAACGCTTGCAATATACCGTTATATATCAATAAATAACCTATTACTCATCTATTTATTAGCTTAATGTAATGTAAGCTACTTATAGGTGCATATTATTCTAAAAAAGGATTGTATACTTCAATTTGTAGGAAAAAAGCTATATATCACCGATAACTAGCTAATATCATTGCAAACACAACATTTTATGGGTTTATAGCAATATGATAAGTAAAACTACTTGTATATATACAATAACGCTACAGTTTACAAGAAACTATGAAAAACGCTTGCAATATACCGTTATATAACAATAAATAACCTATTACTCTTCTATTTATTAGCTTAATGTAATGTAAGCAGCTTAAAGGTGCAAATTATTCTAAAAAGAGGATTTTATACTTCAATTTGTAGGAAAACAGCTATATATCACCGATAACTAGCTAATATCATTGAAAACACTACATTTTATGGTTTTATAGCAATATGATAAGTAAAACTACTTGTATATATACAATAACGCTACAGTTTACAAGAAACTCTGAAAAACGCTTGCAATATACAGTTATATCACAATAAATAACCTCTTACTCCTCTATTTAATAGCTTTATGTAATGTAAGCTACTTATAGGTGCAAATTATTCTAAAAAGAGGATTTTATACTTCAATTTGTAGGAAAACAGCTATATATCACCGATAACTAGCTAATATCATTGAAAACACAACATTTTATGGGTTTATAGCAATATGATTAGTAAAACTACTTGTATATATACAATAACGCTACAGTTTACAAGAAACTATGAAAAACGCTTGCAATATACCGTTATATATCAATAAATAACCTATTACTCTTCTATTTATTAGCTTAATGTAATGTAAGCTACTTATAGGTGCAAATTATTCTAAAAAAGGATTGTATACTTCAATTTGTAGGAAAAAAAGCTATATATCACCGATAACTAACTAAAATCATTGAAAAGAACACATTTTGAGGGTATAAAGCATTATCATTAGGTAAATTCCTTCTATTAATGATATAACACAAGAATTAACAAGAAACTATGAAAAACACGTATAATATACAATTGTATCACAATATAGAGTCTCAAACTCCTATTATAAGCTTACAGTAGTTTAAAATAGAAATTTCTAATGAAAACAACTATAATACCACATTTTGAATTTCTCTATCAAAAAAGGGGTGAATAATGTCAATTTTCGACATTTTTTAGCCCTTCAAAAATACATTAAAACACATGAAAAAACGTTGTTTTGATGAATAAAATTGATACATAAATTTCATGAAAAATACATATTTTAAGCTCTTTAACATTATAATATATAGTTGTGTAAAAGTGCTGAATAATGTCAAATTTTGACATTTTTAAGGCTTGCAAAAATGCATTAAAATACTTGAAAAAACGTTGTTTTTAGGATTAAAATTGATACCTAAATTTCATGAAAATGCATATTTGTAGCTCATAACATTGTAAAATATAGTTGTGTAAAAGTGCTGAATAATGTCAAATTTCGACATTTTTTAGCCTCTCAAAAAAACATTAAAATACTTGAAAAAACATTGTTTTCAGATTAAAATTGATATCTAAATTTCATGAAAAATACATATTTTTAGCTATTAATTTTGTAAAATATAGTTTTAGCAAATATCAAAAGCTATTTAGCTACAGATATAAAGAAATATATTTCAATTTGTAGAAAAAAACAACTCTTCACTGATAACTAGCTAAAATCATTGAAAACACTACATTTTAAGGGTTTATAGCAATATGATAAGTAAAACTACTTGTATATATACAATAATGCTACAGTTTACAAGAAACTATGAAAAGCACTTGGAATATACCGTTATATCACAATAAATAACCTCTTACTCTTCTATTTAATAGCTTAATGTAATGTAAGCTACTTATAGGTAAAAAAAATTCTAAAAAGAGGATTTTATACTTCAATTTGTAGGAAAACAGTTATTAATCACCGATAACTAGCTAATATCATTGAAAACACTACATTTTATGGGTTTATAGCAATATGATAAGTAAAACTACTTGTATATATACAATAACGCTACAGTTTACAAGAAAATATGAAAAACGCTTGCAATATACAGTTATATCACAATAAATAACCTCTTACTCCTTTATTTAATATCTTTATGTAATGTAAGCTACTTATAGGTGCAAATTATTCTAAAAAGAGGATTTTATACTTCAATTTGTAGGAAAACAGCTATATATCACCGATAACTAGCTAATATCATTGAAAACACTACATTTTATGGGTTTATAGCAATATGATAAGTAAAACTACTTGTATATATACAATAACGATTCAGTTTACAAGAATCTATGAAAAACCATTGCAATATGCAGTTATATCACAATAAATAACCTCTTACTCTTCTATTTAATAGCTTTATGCAATATAAGCTACTTATAGGTGCAAATTATTCTAAAAAGAGGATTTTATACTTGAATTTGTAGGAAAACAGCTATATATCACCGATAACTAGCTAATATCATTGAAAACACAACTTTTTATGAGTTTATAGCAATATGATAAGTAAAACTACTTGTATATATACAATAACGCTACAGTTTACAAGAAACTATGAAAAACGCTTGCAATATACAGTTATATCACAATAAATAACCTCTTACTCCTCTATTTAATAGCTTTATGTAATGTAAGCTACTTATAGGTGCAAATTATAGTAAAAAGATTATTTTATACTTCAATTTGTAGGAAAACAGCTATATATCACCGATAACTAGCTAATATAATTGAAAACACAACATTTTATGGGTTTATAGCAATATGATAAGTAAAACTACTTGTATATATACAATAACGCTACAGTTTACAAGAAACTATGAAAAACGCTTGCAATATACCGTTATATAACAATAAATAACCTATTACTCTTCTATTTATTAGCTTAATGTAATGTAAGCTACTTATAGGTACAAATTTTTCTAAAAAGAGGATTTTATACATCAATTTGTAGGAAAACAGTTATATATCACCGATAACTAGCTAATATCATTGAAAACACTACATTTTATGGGTTTATAGCAATATGATAAGTAAAACTACTTTTATATATACAATACTGCTACAGTTTACAAGAAACTATGAAAAAAGCTTGCAATAACGTTATATCAAAATTTAATAACCTCTTAATCTTATTTTTAATAGCTTAATGTAATGTAAGCTACTGATAGGTGCAAATTATTCTAAAAAGAGGATTTATACTTCAATTTGTAGGAAAACAGCTATATATAAACCGATAACTAGCTAATATCATTGAAAAACACTACATTTTATGGGTTTATAGCAATATGATAGTAAAACTACTTGTATATATACAATAACGTTTACAGTTTACAAGAAACTATGAAAAAACTCTTGCAATAAAAAGTTATATCACAATAAATAACCTCTTACTCTTCTATTTAATAGTTTAGTAATGTAAGCTACTTATAGGTGCAAATTTTTCTAAAAAGAGGATTTTTATACTTCAATTTTTAGGAAAAAAAGCTAAAATCACCGATAACTAGCTAAAATCTTGAAAAGAACACATTTGAGGGTAAAAAGCATTATCATAAGGTAATTACTTCTATTAATGAATAAACACAACAATTAACAAGAAATATGAAAAAACACGTATAATAACAATTGTATCACAATATAGAATCTCAAACTCCTATTATAAGCTTACAGTAGTTTAAAATAGAAATTCTAACGAAAAAAAACTATAATACCACATTTTGAATTTCTCTATCAAAAAAAGGGTGAATAATGTCAATTTTTGACATTTTTTTTGCCCTTCAAAAATACATTAAAACACTTGAAAAAACGTTTTTTTAAGAATAAAATTGATACATAAATTTCATGATAAATACATATTTCAAGCTCTTAATATTATAAAATATAGTTGGTAAAAGTGCTGAATAATGTCAATTTGACATTTTTAAGACTTTCAAAAATGCATTAAAAATACTTGAAAAACGTTGTTTTTAGGATTAAAATTGATACCTAAATTTCATGAAAATGCATATTTTTAGCTCATAAAATTGTAAAATATAGTTGTTTTAAAAGTGCTGAATAATGTCAAATCTCGACATTTTTTAGCGTTTAAAAAAAACATTGAAATACTTGAAAAAACGTTGTTTTAAGATTAAAATTGATATCTAAATTTCATGAAAAATACATATTTTTAGCTATTAATTTTGTAAAATATAGTTTTAGCAAATATCAAAAGCTATTTAGCTACATATATAAAGAAATATACTTCAATTTGTAGAAGAAAAAAAACTCTTCACTGATAACTAGCTAAAATCATTGAAAACACTACATTTTAAGGGTTTATAGCAATATGATAAGTAAAACTACTTGTATATATACAATAACGCTACAGTTTACAAGAAACTATGAAAAACACTTGCAATATACCGTTATATCACAATAAATAACCTCTTACTCTTCTATTTAATAGCTTAATGTAATGTAAGCTACTTATAGGTGCAAATTTTTCTAAAAAGAGGATTTTATGCTTCAATTTGTAGGAAAACAGTTATATATCACCGATAACTAGCTAATATCATTGAAAACACTACATTTTATGGGTTTATAGCAATATGATAAGTAAAACTACTTGTTATATATACAATAACGCTACAGTTTACAAGAAACTATGAAAAACGCTTGCAATATACCATTATATCACAATAAATAACCTATTACTCTTCTATTTATTAGCTTAATGTAATGTAAGCTACTGATAGGTGCAAATTATTTTAAAAAGAGGATTTTATACTTCAATTTGCAGGAAAACAGCTATATATCACCGATAACTAGCTAATATCATTGAAAACACTACATTTTATGGGTTTATAGCAATATGATAAGTAAAACTACTTTTATATATACAATACTGCTACAGTTTACAAGAAACTATGAAAAACGCTTGCAATATACAGTTATATCACAATAAATAACCTCTTACTCTTCTCTTTAATAGCTTATTGTAATGTAAGCTACTTATAGGTGCAAATTATTCTAAAAAGAGGATTTTATACTTCAATTTGTAGGAAAACAGCTATATATCACCGATAACTAGCTAATATCATTGAAAACACTACATTTTATGGGTTTATAGCAATATGATAAGTAAAAATACTTGTATATATACAATAACGCTACCGTTTACAAGAAACTATGAAAAACGCTTGCAATATACCGTTATATCACAATTAATAACCTCTTACTCTTATATTTAATAGCTTAATGTAATGTAAGCTACTGATAGGTGCAAATTATTTTAAAAAGAGGATTTTATACTTCAATTTGTAGGAAAACAGCTATATATCACCGATAACTAGCTAATATCATTGAAAACACTACATTTTATGGGTTTATAGCAATATGATAAGTAAAACTACTTTTATATATACAATACTGCTACAGTTTACAAGAAACTTTTAAAAAACGCTTGCAATATACCGTTATATCACAATTAATAACCTCTTATCTTAATTTAATAGCTTAATGTAATGTAAGCTACTGATAGGTGCAAATTATTCTAAAAAAGGATTTTATACTTCAATTTGTAGAAAACAGCTATATATCACCGTAACTACTAATATCTTTTGAAAACACTCCCATTTTATGGGTTTATAGAAATATATTAAGTAAACTACTTGTATATATACAATAACGCTACAGTTTACAAGAAACTATGTAAAACTCTTGCAATTTTCCATTATATCACAATAAATAACCTCTTACTCTTCTATTTAATATTTTTTATGTAATTAAGCTACTTATAGGTGCAAATTATTCTACAAAAGAGGATTGTATACTTCAATTTTTTGGAAAACAGCTATATATCACCGATAACTAGCTAAAATCTTTGAAAAGAACACATTTTGAGGGTATAAAGCATTATCATAAAGGGAAATTTCCTTCTATTAATGATATAACACAACAATTAACAAGAAACTATGAAAAACCGTATAATATACAATTTGTATCACAATATAGAATCTCAACTCCTATTATAAGCTTACAGTATTTAAAATAGAAATTTCTAACGAAAACAACTATAATACCACATTTTGAATTTCCTATCAAAAAAAGGGGTGAATAATGTCATTTTCGACATTTTTAGCCTCAAAAATACATTAAACACTTGAAAAACGTGTTTTAAGAATAAATTTAACAAATTTCATGTAAACTATTTCATGCTCTTAAAATTAAAAATATGTGTGTAAAGTGCTGAAAATGTCAAATTTTACATTTTAAGATTTCAAAAAGCTTAAATACTGAAAAAACGTTGTTTTTAGATTTAAAATTTTATACTAAATTTCATGAAATGCAATTTTAGATCATACATTGTAAATATATTTGGAAAATNTCTTCTATTAATGATAACACAACATTAACAAGAAAATATGAAAAAACACGTATAATATACAATGTATCACAATATAGAGTCTCAAACTCCTATTATATAAGCTTACAGTAGTTTAAAATAGAAATTTCTAACGAAAACAACTATAATACCACATTTTGAATTTCTCTATCAAAAAAAGGGCTGAATAATGTCAATTTTCGACATTTTTTAGCCCTTCAAAATACATTAAAACACTTGAAAAAACGTTGTTTGATGAATAAATTGATACATAAATTTCATGAAAAATACATATTATAAGCTCTTAATATTATAAAATATAGTTGTGTAAAAGTGCTGAATAATGTCAAATTTGACATTTTTAAGGCCTTCTAAAATGCATTAAAATACTTGAAAAAACGTTGTTTTTAGGATTAAAATTGCTACCTAAATTTCATGAAAATGCATAATTATAGCTCATAACATTGTAAAATATAGTTGTGTAAAAGTGCTGAATAATGTCAAATTACGACATTTTTTAGCCTTTCAAAAAAACATTAAAATACTTGAAAAAACATTGTTTTCAGATTAAAATTGATTTCTAAATTACATGAAAAATACATATTTTTAGCTATTAATTTTGTAAAATATAGTTGTAGCAAATATCAAAAGCTCTTTAGCTACAGATATAAAGAAATATACTTCAATTTGTAGAAAAAAAAAACTCTTCAGTGATAACTAGCTAAAATCATTGAAAACACTACATTTTAAGGGTTTATAGCAATATGATAAGTAAAACTATTTGTATATATACAATAACGCAACAGTTTCAAGAAACTATGAAAAACGCTTGCAATATACAGTTATATCACAATAAATAACCTCTTACTCCTCTATTTAATAGCTTTATGTAATGTAAGCTACTTATAGGTGCAAATTATTCTAAAATGAGGATTTTATACTTCAATTTGTAGGAAAACAGCTATATATCACCGATAACTAGCTAATATCATTGAAAACACAACATTTTATGGGTTTATAGCAATATGATAAGTAAAACTACTTGTATATATACAATAACGCTACAGTTTACAAGAAACTATGAAAAACGCTTGCAATATACCGTTATATAACAATAAATAACCTATTACTCTTCTATTTATTAGCTTAATGTAATGTAAGCTACTTATTGTGCGAATTATTCTAAAAAAAGGATTGTATACTTCAATTTGTAGGAAAACAGCTATATATCACCGATAACTAGCTAAAATCATTGAAAAGAACACATTTTATGGGTTTTTAGCAATATGATAAGTAAAACTACTTGTATATATACAATAATGCTACAGTTTACAAGAAACTATGAAAAACGCTTGAAAATATACCGATATAACAATAAATAACCTTTTATTTCTATTTATTAGTTAATGTAAGAAGCTATTATGGGTGAAAAATTTTCAAAAAAAAGAGGATTTTATACTTAAATTTTGTAGGAAAAAAGCTACATACACCGAAAACTAGCAAATTCATTGAAAACACAACTTTTTGGGGGTTTATAGAATATGATAAGAAAAAACTATTTGTATATATACAATAACGCTACAGTTTAAAAAGAAACTATGAAAAACGGTTGCAATATACGGATATCACAAAAAATACCTTTACTTTTCTTTTTAATAGTTTTATGAATGTAAGCATTTATAGGTGCAAATTATTCTAAAAAGGGATTGTATACATAAATTTTGTAGGAAAACAGTTTAATATACCGAAAAATAGCTAAAATCATTAAAAAGGAACACTTTTGAGGGTATTAAAAAGCATTATCATAAGGAAATTACTTCTATTAATATTAAAAAAACAATTAACAAAAAAATATGAAAACACGTATAATATACAATTGTATCAAAAATAAGAATCTAAACTCCTATTTAAGCGACAGTAGTTTAAAAAAAGAAATTTTTAACGAAAACAAATATAATACCACATTTTGAATTTCTCTATCAAAAAAAAAAAAGGGGTGAATAAAGCAATTTTCGACATTTTTTTTGCCTTTTAAAAATACATTAAAACACTTGAAAAAACGTTTTTTAGGAATAAAAATTTACTAAAATTTTAGATAAATAATATTTTTCAAGCTCTTAATATTAAAAATATAGTTGTGTAAAAGTGCGAGTAATGTCAAATTTTGACATTTTTAAGACTTTCAAAAATGCATTAAATACTTGAAAAACGTTTTTGTTTTTAGAGATTAAAAGTGATACCTAAACTTCTGAAAAAGGCATATTTTTTAGCTCATAAACATTGTAAAATATCAGTGTGTAAAAGTGCTGAATAATGTCCAAATTTCGACATTTTTTAGCGTGTTCAAAAAAAAATTGCCCATACCTTGAAAAAACGTTGTTTTAAGATTAACAAATTGATATCTAAATTTCATGAAAAATACATATTTTTAGCTATTAATTTTGATCTAATATAGTTTTAGCAAAATATCAAAAAGCTTATTACTACACATATATAAAGAAAATATACTTCCATTGGTAGAAGAAAAAAAAACTCTTCACGATAACTAGCTTAAAAGCATTTGAAAAACCCCACTACATTTTAAGGGTTTATAGCAATATGATAAGTAAAACTACTTGTATAATACAATAACGCTACAGTTTACAAGAAAACTATTGAAAAACACTTGCAATATACCGTTATATCAAAAAAATAACCTCTTACTCTTCTATTTAATAGCTTAATGTTAATGTAAGCTCCTTATAGTGCAAATTATTATAAAAAGAGGATATTATACTCAATTTGTAGGAAAACAGCTATAATCACCGAAATAGCTAATATCATTGAAAACCTACATTTTATGGGTTTATAGCAATATGATAATTAAAACTACTTGGATCTATACAATAAACGTTACAAGTTTACAAGAAACTTGAAAAAACGCATGCAATATACCGTTATATCACAATAAATAACCTCTTACTCTTCTATTTATAAGCTTAATGTAATGTAAGCTACTTATAGGTGCATCTTACTCTAAAAAGAGGATTTTATACTTCAATTTATAGGAAAACAGCTATATATCACCGATAACTAGCTAGTATCATTGAAAACACAACATTTTATGGCTTTATAGCAATATGATAAGTAAAACTACTTGTATATATACAATAATGCTTGCAATATACCGTTATATAACAATAAATAACCTATTACTCTTCTATTTACTAGCTTAATGTAATATAAGCTACTTATAGGTGCATCTTACTCTAAAAAGAGGATTTTATACTTCAATTTGTAGGAAAACAGCTATATTTCACCGATAACTAGCTAATATCATTGAAAACACAACATTTTATGGGTTTATAGCAATATCATAAGTAAAACTACTTGTATATATACAATAACACTACAGTTTACAAGAAACTATGAAAAACGCTTGCAATATACAGTTATATCACAATAAATAACCTCTTACTCTTCTATTTAATAGTTTTATGGAATGTAAGCTACTTATAGGTGCAAATTATTCTAAAAAGAGGATTGTATACATCAATTTGTAGGAAAACAGCTATATATCACCGATAACTAGCTAATATCATTGAAAACACAACATTTTATGGGTTATGATAAGTAAAACTACTTGTATATATACAATAACGCTACAGTTTACAAGAAACTATGAAAAACGCTTGCAATATACCGTTATATAACAATAAATTAACTATTACTCTTCTATTTATTTGCTTAATGTAATGTAAGCTAGTTATAGGTGCAAATTATTCTAAAAAAAGGATTGTATACTTCAATTTGTAGGAAAACAGCTATATATCACCGATAATTAGCTAAAATCATTGAAAAGAACACATTTTGAGGGTATAAAGTATTATTATAAGGTAAATTCCTTCTATTAATGATATAACACAACATTTAACAAGAAAATATGAAAAACACGTATAATATACAATTGTATCACAATATAGAGTCTCAAACTCCTATTATATAAGCTTACAGTAGTTTAAAATAGAAATTTCTAACGAAAACAACTATAATACCACATTTTGAATTTCTCTATCAAAAAAAGGGCTGAATAATGTCAATTTTCGACATTTTTTAGCCCTTCAAAAATACATTAAAACACTTGAAAAAACGTTGTTTTGATGAATAAAATTGATACATAAATTTCATGAAAAATACATATTATAAGCTCTTAATATTATAAAATATAGTTGTGTAAAAGTGCTGAATAATGTCAAATTTGACATTTTTAAGGCCTTCTAAAATGCATTAAAATACTTGTAAAAACGTTGTTTTTAGGATTAAAATTGCTACCTAAATTTCATGAAAATGCATAATTATAGCTCATAACATTGTAAAATATAGTTGTGTAAAAGTGCTGAATAATGTCAAATTACGACATTTTTTAGCCTTTCAAAAAAACATTAAAATACTTGAAAAAACATTGTTTTCAGATTAAAATTGATTTCTAAATTACATGAAAAATACATATTTTTAGCTATTAATTTTGTAAAATATAGTTGTAGCAAATATCAAAAGCTATTTAGCTACAGATATAAAGAAATATACTTCAATTTGTAGAAAAAAACAACTCTTCAGTGATAACTAGCTAAAATCATTGAAAACACTACATTTTAAGGGTTTATAGCAATATGATAAGTAAAACTACTTGTATATATACAATAACGCAACAGTTTACAAGAAACTATGAAAAACGCTTGCAATATACAGTTATATCACAATAAATAACCTCTTACTCCTCTATTTAATAGCTTTATGTAATGTAAGCTACTTATAGGTGCAAATTATTCTAAAAAGAGGATTTTATACTTCAATTTGTAGGAAAACAGCTATATATCACCGATAACTAGCTAATATCATTGAAAACACAACATTTTATGGGTTTATAGCAATATGATAAGTAAAACTACTTGTATATATACAATAACGCTACAGTTTACAAGAAACTATGAAAAACGCTTGCAATATACCGTTATATAACAATAAATAACCTATTACTCTTCTATTTATTAGCTTAATGTAATGTAAGCTACTTATATGTGCGAATTATTCTAAAAAAAGGATTGTATACTTCAATTTGTAGGAAAACAGCTATATATCACCGATAACTAGCTAAAATCATTGAAAAGAACACATTTTATGGGTTTATAGCAATATGATAAGTAAAACTACTTGTATATATACAATAATGCTACAGTTTACAAGAAACTATGAAAAACGCTTGCAATATACCGTTATATAACAATAAATAACCTATTACTCTTCTATTTATTAGCTTAATGTAATGTAAGCTACTTATAGGTGCAAATTTTTCTAAAAAGAGGATTTTATACTTCAATTTGTAGGAAAACAGCTACATATCACCGATAACTAGCTAATATCATTGAAAACAAAACATTTTATGGGTTTATAGCAATATGATAAGTAAAACTACTTGTATATATACAATAACGCTACAGTTTACAAGAAACTATGAAAAACGCTTGCAATATACAGTTATATCACAATAAATAACCTCTTACTCTTCTATTTAATAGTTTTATGTAATGTAAGCTACTTATAGGTGCAAATTATTCTAAAAAGAGGATATTATACATGAATTTGTAGGAAAACAGCTATATATCACCGATAACTAGCTAAAATCTTTGAAAAGAACACATTTTGAGGGTATAAAGCATTATCATAAGGTAAATTCCTTCTATTAATGATATAACACAACAATTAACAAGAAACTATGAAAAACACGTATAATATACAATTGTATCACAATATAGAATCTCAAACTCCTATTATAAGCTGACAGTAGTTTAAAATAGAAATTTCTAACGAAAACAACTATAATACCACATTTGAATTTCTCTATCAAAAAAAGGGTGAATATGTGTCCAATTTCACATTTTTTAGCCTTCAAAAATACATTAAAACTGAAAACGTTGTTTTTAGGATAAAATTGATACATAAATTTCCATGATAAATACATATTTCTCGCTCTTAATATTATAAAATATGTTGTGTAAAAGTGCTGAATAATGTCAAATTTTGACATTTTTAAAGAACTTTCAAAATGCTTAAATACTTGAAAAACGTTGTTTTTAGGATTAAAATTGAATACCTAAATTTCATGAACATGCATGATTTCTAGCTCATAACATTGTAAAATATCGTTGTGGTAAAGTGCTGATAATGTCAAATTTCGCATTTTGTTAGCGGTTCTAAAACAAATTGCAATATTGAAAAACGTTTTTTTTTAAGATTAAATTGATATCTAAATTTCCCTGAAAATACATATTTTTAAGCTATTAATTTTGTAAAATATAGTTTTAAGCAATATCAAAAGCTTTTAGCTACATATATAAAGCATATACTTCTTGTACGAAGAAAAAAAAACTCTTTCACTGAAACTAGCTAATCATTGAAACATACATTTTAAGTGGGGGTGGGGGTTTTATAATAGCAACAGCTAAGTAAACTACTTGTATTATACAATAACGCTTACAGTTTACAAGAAACTATTAAAAACACTTGCAATATACCCGTTATATACATAAATAACCTCTGACTTTCTATTTAATAGCTTAATGTAATGTAATGCTACTTACAGGTGTAAATTTTTTCTAAAAAAGAGGATTTTATACTTCAATTTGTAGAAAACGTTTATTCACCGATAAATAGCTAATATCATGAAAACACTACATTTTATGGATTTATAAGGCATATGATAAATAAAAACTACTTTTATATATACATAACGCTAACAGTTACAGAAAACTCTGGAAAACGCTTGCAATATACAGTTATATCACATAAATAACCTCTACTCTTCTATTTAAATAGCTTATTGTAATGTAGCTACTTATAGGTTGCAATTATTCTAAAAAGAGGATTTCTACTTCATTGTAGGAAAACAGCTTATATAACCGATAACTAGCTAATATCATTGAAAACAACTACAATTTTATAGGGATTAATAGCAATATGATAAGTAAAAATACTTGTATATATACAATAACACTACAGTTTACAAGAAACTATGAAAAAAACGCCTTGCATATACCGTTATATCACAAGTTAATAACCTCTTACTCTTATATTTAATAGCTTAATGTTAATGTAACTACTTATATGTTTCAAATTATTCTAAAAAGAGGATTTTATAATTAAATTTGTAGGAAAACAGCTAATTTCCCGATAACTAGCTTATATCATTGAAACTACTACATTTTATGGGTTTATAGAATATGATAAGTAAACTACTAGTATATATACAATAACGCAACAGTTTACAAGAAACTATGAAAACGCTTGCAATTACAGTTATAATCACAATAAATAACCTTCTTACGCCTCTATTTAATAAGCTTTATATTTAATTATAGCTACTTATCGGTCAATTATTCTAAAACGAGGATTTTATACTTCAATTTGTAGGAAAACAGCTAATATCACCGATAACTAGCTAATATCATTGAAACAAAAACACTACATTTTATGGGTTTAATAGCAATAGGATAAGTAAAACTACTTGTAGATATACACTAACGCTACAGTTTCAAGAAACTATGACAAACGCTTGCATATCCGTTATCATAACAATAAACAACCTATTACTCTCTAGTTATTAGCTTATGTAATGTAAGCTACTTTAAGGTGCCAATTTTCTAAAATAGGATTTTATACTTTCAATTTTATAGGAAAACAGCTATATATCAACGATAACTTAGCTAGTATCATTTGAAACACACTTTTATGGTTTATAGCAATATGATAAGTCACTACTTATATATATACATAACGCTACAGTTTTACAAGAAACTAATGAAAACGCTTGCAATATACAGTTATATCACATAATAACCAATTCCTCTTCTCTTAATAGTTTTATGTAATGTCAGCTACTTATAGGTGCACAATTATTCTTAAAAGAGGATTGTATACATAATTGTAGGAAAACAGCTATATATCACGATAACTTAGCTAAAATTCTTGAAAACACAACATTTTATGGTTTAGCAATATGATAAGTAAAACTACTGTATATATACAATAACGCTACAGTTTACAAGAAATTTGAAAAACGCTATGCAATATACAGTTATATCACAATAAATAACCTCTTAACTAATTTTATTTATAGTTTTAATGAATGTAAGCTACTTATAGTGGCAAATTAATTCTAAAAGGAGGATTGGTAATACATCATTTGTAGGAAACAGCTATATATCACCAGTAAATTAGCTAATATCATTGAAAAACACAACATTTTATGGGTGATGATAAGTAAAACTAACTTGTAATTCTACAATAACGCTACATTTTACAAGAAACTATGAAAAACGCTTCCAATATCCCGTTTATATAACAAATACATTAACTATTACTCTTCTTTTATTTGCTTAATGTACTGTAAGCTAGTTATCGGGTGCAAATTATCTAAAAAAAAAGATTGTATACTTCAATTTGTAGGAAACAGCTATATATCACCGATAACTACTAAAAATCATTGGAAAAGAACACATTTCAGGGTATAAAGTATTATTATAAGGTAAATTCCGTCTATTACGATTAACACAACATTTAACAAGAAACTATGAAACAACACGTATCATATACAATTGTAAGCACAATATAGAGTCTCAACTCCGATTAGAGCTTACAGTAGTTTAAAATAGAAATTTTTGTAACGAAAACAACTATAATACCACATTTTTAATTTCTCTATCAAAAAAAGGGCTGAATAATGTCAATTTTCGAACTTTTTTAGCCCATCAACAATAAATTAAAACACTTGAAAAAACGTGGTTTTTTGATGAATAAAATTGATACCAAATTTCATTCATGAAAAAATACTATTTTAAGCTCTTAATATTATAAAATATAGTTGTGTAAAAGTGCTGAATAATGTCAAATTTGAAAATTTTTAAGGGCCTTCAAAAATGCATTAAAATACTTGAAAAACACGGTTGTTTTTAGGAATATAAAATCGATACCTAAATTTCATAGAAAATGCATATTTTTAGCTCATGAACATTGTATAAATATAGTTGTGTAAAGTGCTGAATAATGTCAAATCTCGACATTTTAGCGGTTTCAGAAAAACATTAAAATACTGAAAAATCATTGTTTTTCAGATTTAAAATTGATTTCTAATTACAATGAAAAATAAATATTTTTAGCTATTAATTTTGATAAAATATATTGTAGCAAATATCAAAAGCTATTTAGCTACAGATATAAAGAAATATACTTCACTTTTGTAGAAAAAAACAACTCTTCAGTGATAAATACGTAATATCTTGAAAACACGACATTTTACTGGTTTTATAGCAATATGATAGTAAACTACTTGTATATATACAATAACGCTACAGTTTACAAGAAACTATGAAAACGCTTGCAATAGACCGTTATAATCACAGATCAATAACCTCTTACTCTTATATTTAATAGCTTAATGTCTGTAAGCTACTTATAGTGCAAATTATTCTAAACAGAGTATTTTAATCACTTCAATGTTGTATGAAAACAGCTATATATCACCGGATACTAGCTAATATCATTGAAAACACTACATTTTTATGGGTTTATAGCAAGATGAATAAGTTAAACATACTGTATAATATAACAATAAACTACAGTTACGAAGAAACTATAAAAACGCGTTGCAATATACCGTTATATCACAATTAATAACCTCTTACTCTTTATTTAATAGCTTAATGTAATGTGCTACTTAATAGGTTCAAATTATCTAAAAAGGGATTTTATACTTCAGATTTTGTGAAAACAGCTATATAATCACCAGAAGGAATTAACTAGCTAATATCTTGAAAACACTACATTTTATGGTTTAGTATCACTATGATAAGTAAAACTAACTTGTATTCTACAATAACGCAAACAGTTACAAGAACTATGAAAACGCTGCAATATACAGTTATATCACAATAATAACCTCTTACCCTCTATTTAATAGCCTTATGTAATTAAGCTACTTATAGGTGTCAAATTATTCTAAAAGAGGATTTTATACTCCATTTGTAGGAAACAGCTATTAGCAACCGATAACGAGCTAATAATCATTGAACACACAACATTTTATGTTTATAGCAATACGATATTAAAACTACTTGTATAGATCAATAACGCTACAGTTTTACAAGAAACTATTAACAACGCTTAGCAATATACCGTTATATAACAATAATAACCTATTACTCTTTTATTTATTAGCTTAATGTAATGTAAGCTACTTTAGGTTCAAATATTCTAAAAAAAGGATGTGTACTTCAATTTGAGTAAAACAGCTGATTATCCAACCTACGTAGCTAAATCATGAAAAGAACACATTTTGAGTGTATAATCATATCCTAAAAGGTAAATTCCTTCTATTAATGATATAACCTACAATTAACAGAAACTAGAAAAACACGTATAATATTCGATTTTTTAATCACAAGATAGAGTTCAAACTCCTATTATAAGCTTACAGTAGTTTAAATAGAAATTGTCTACCGACAAACACTATAATACCACATTTTTGACTTTCTCTAATCGAAAAGGGCTTAATAATATCAATTTTTGACATTTTTTTAGCCCGTCAAAATACATTAAAACACTTGAAAAAACGTTGGTTTTTGATGAATAAATTGATACATTAAATTTCATGAAATTACATATTTTAAGCTTCTTAATATTATAAAATATAGTTTTGTGTAAAAGTGCTGAATAATCTTCAAATTTTTGACATTTTTTGTAGCTTTCAAAATGGCATTCAAATACTTGAAAAAACGTTGTTTTTAGATTAAAATTGGCTACCTAAATTTCAGGAAAATGCATATTTTTAGCTCATAACATTGTAAAATATAGTTTGGTGTAAAGTGCTGAATAATGTCAAATTTCGACATTTTTTAGCCTTTCAAAAAAACATTAAAAACGTGAAAAAAACATTGTTTTCAGAATTAAATTGATATCTACTTTCATGAAAAATACATCTTTTTAGCTTTCATTTTGTAAAATATATTGTAGCAAATATCAAAAGCTCTTTGCTACAGATATAGTATATACTTCAATTTGTAGAAAAAAAAAACTCTGTCACTGGATAACTAGCTAAAATCATTGAAAACAACTACATTTTAAGGGTTTTTAGCAATATGATAAGTAAAACTACTTGTATATTACATACGCTACAGTTTACAAGAACTATGAAAAACACTTGGAATATACCGTTATATCACATAAATAACCTCTACCTTCTATTTAGATTAGCTCATGTAATGTAGTTACTTATATGTGCATCTTACTTCTAAACAAGAGATTTTATACTTCAATTCGAGAGAAAAAAACAAAGCACAACCACAGGATATCAACCGATACTAGCTAAATACATTGAAAACACTACATTTTATGGTTTTATAGCCAATATGATAAGTACAACTACTTGTATATATACAATAACGTTACAGTTTACAAGAAACTATGTTAAACGCTTGCAATATACCGTTTTAGATCACAATAAATAACCTCTTACCTTCTATTTATAGCTTTCATGTAATGTAAGCTACTTTTATTGGTGCAATTTTTTTCTAAAAAAAGAGGATTTTATACTGTCAATTTTAGTAGGAAAACAGTTATATATCAACCGATAACTAGCTAATATCATTGAACACACTACATTTTATGGTTTTATAGAAATATGATAATAAAACTCTTGTGTATAATAAATACTCTACAGTTTTACAAAAACTATAAAAACGCTTGCACTAGCCGTTATATCACAAAAATACCTCTTACTCTTATTATTTTAATAGCTTAATGTAATGTAAGGCTACTTATAGGGCAAATTTTATTCTAAAAGAGGAAAATTTTTACTTCAATTTGTAGGAAAACACTATATATTCACATAACTAGTTTAAAATATCATTGAAAACACTACATTTTATGGTTTATAGCAATATCTAGTAAAACTACTTGTATATATACAATAACGCATACAGTTTACAAGAAACTATGAAAAACGCCTGGGGCAGTACCGTTATATCAACATAAATAACCTCTTACCTCTTATATTTATAGCTTATGTAATTGTAAGCTACTTATGTGCAAATTATTCTAAAAAGAGGATTATACTTCATTTTGTAAGAAACAGCTATATATCACGATAACTACCTTAATATCATTGAAACTTCTACATTTTATGGGTTTATCGCAATATGATATAAACTACTTGTATATATTACAATAACGCTACAGTTTACAATAACTATGAAAAACGCTTGCAATATACCGTTATATCACAATAAATAACCTCTTACGCATTCTATTATAAGCTCTAATGTAATGTAAGCTACTATATAGTGTGCATCTTACTCTAAAAAGAGGATTCTTATACTTCAATTTATAGGAAACGCTATATATCGACCGATAACTAACTAGTATCATTGAAAACACAACATTTTATGGTTTATAGACAATTGATAAATAAAACTAGCTTGTATATATAAACCATAATGCTACGTTTACAAGCAACTATGAAAAACGCTGCAATATACCGTTATATACCAATAAATAACCTATTACTCTTCTATTTATTAGCTAATGTAATGTACGCTACTTATAGGTACAAATTTTTCTAAAAAGGAGGATTTTTTATACATTCAATTGTAGAAACAGTTTATATATCACCGATAAACTAGGCGAATATCATTGAAACACTACATTTTATGGGTTTATACAATATGATAAGTAAAATACTTGTATATTACAATAATAACGCTACAGTTTTTACAAGAACTATGAAAAACGCTTGCAATATCCGTTATATCACATAAATAACCTCCTACCCTTCTATTTATTAGCTTTCATGTAAATGTAAGCTACTTATGGTGCATCTACTCCTAAAAAGAGATTTTATACTTCAATATTGTAGGGAAAACAGCTATATATCACCGTAACTAGCTAACATCATTGAAAACACAAATTTTATGGATTTATCGCAATATGATAAGTAAAACTACTTGTTATATCTACAATAACCTACAGTTTACAAGAAAATATGAAAACGCGTGCAATATACAGTTATATCAACACAAATACCTATTACTCTTCTATTTAATAGCCTTAATGTATGTGATATACTTATAGGTGCAAATTAATTCTAAAAGCGGATTTATACTTAATTTATATTAAACAGCTATATCACCGATAACTAGCTAGTATCATTGAAAGAACAAATTTTATGGGTTTTAATAGGCAATATGATAATTAAAACTACTTGTAATATACAATAACGCTACAGTTTACAAAGAAACTATGAAACTCTTGCAATATACCGTTATATAACAATAAATAACCTATTACTCTTCTATTATTAGCTAAGTAATGTAAGCACTTATAGGTGCAAATTATCTAAAAGAAGATTTATACTTCAATTTGTAGGAAAACAGCTATATATCACCGATAACTAGCTATTATCATTGAAAACCAACTTTTATGGGTTGATACCAATATGATAATAAAACTACTTTGTATATAGTACCAAACCGCTACATTTACAAGAAACTAAGAAATCGCTTGCAATATACAGTTATATCACAATAAATAACCTCTTACTCTCTATTTAATAGTTTTAATGTAATGTAAGCTACTTATAGTGCAAATTATTCTAAAAATAGGATTGTTACCTGAAGATTGTAGCGAAAACAGCTTATATCACTGATAACTATCTAATATCATTGAAAACACAACAAAAAACTTTTATGGGTTTAAATAGCAATATGAAAGTAAAACTACTTGTATATCTACAATAACGCTAACAGTTTACAAGAAACTATGAAAAACGCTTGCAATATACAGTTTTATATCACAATAAATAACCTCTTACTCTCTATTTAATAGTTTATGTAATGTAAGCTACTTATAGGTGCAAATTATTCTTAAAAGAGGATTGTAATACATCATTTTGTGGCAAACAGCTATATATCGACCGATAACTAGCTAATATCATGAAACACAACATTTTACATGGGTTATGATAAGTAAAACTACTTGTATATTTACAATAACGCTACAGTTTACAAGAAACTATGAAACGCTTGCAATATACCGTTATATACAATAAATTAACTATTACTCTTCTATTTATTTTGCTTAATGTATGTAAGCTAGGTATAGGTGGCAAAATTATTCTTAAAAAAAAGGATTGTATACTTCAATTTGTAATGAAAACTCTTATATATCACCGATAACGGAGCTAAAATCATTGAAATGAACACATTTTGATGGTATAAAGTATTAGTATAAGGTAAATTCCTTCTATTAATGAATAACACAACATTTAACAAGAACCTAATGACAAACCGTAATATATACATTGTACACAATATAGAAGTCTCAACTCTATTATACCTTACAGTAAGTTTACAATAGAAATTTCTTTCTAACGAAAACACTATATACCACATTTTTGAATTTCTCTACAAAAAAAGGGCTGAATACTGTCAATTTTCGAACATTTTTCAACCTTTCAAAAATACATTAAACCTTGAAAAAACGTTGTTTTGATGAATAAAATTGAACAAAATTTTCATGATAAATACTTATTTTAACTCTTAATATTATAAAATATAGTTGAGTGTAAAAGTGCGAATATGTCAATTGAAAATTTTTTAAGGCCTTCAAAAAGCATTAAAATACTTGAAAAAACGTTGTTTTTTAGGATTAAATTGGATACCTAAATTTACCATGAAAATGCATATTTTTAGCTCATAACATTGTAAAATATAGTTGTGTAAAAGTGCTGAATAATGTCAAATCTCGACATTTTTTAGCGTTTCAAAAAAACATTAAAATACTTGAAAAATCATTGTTTTCAGATTAAAATTGATTTCTAAATTACATGAAAAATACATATTTTTAGCTATTAATTTTGTAAAATATAGTTGTAGCAAATATCAAAAGCTATTTAGCTACAGATATAAAGAAATATACTTCAATTTGTAGAAAAAAACAACTCTTCAGTGATAACTAGCTAATATCATTGAAAACACTACATTTTATGGTTTTATAGCAATATGATAAGTAAAACTACTTGTATATATACAATAACGCTACAGTTTACAAGAAACTATGAAAAACGCTTGCAATATACCGTTATATCACAATAAATAACCTCTTACTCTTATATTTAATAGCTTAATGTAATGTAAGCTACTTATAGGTGCAAATTATTCTAAAAAGAGGATTTTATACTTCAATTTGTAGGAAAACAGCTATATATCACCGATAACTAGCTAATATCATTGAAAACACTACATTTTATGGGTTTATAGCAATATGATAAGTAAAACTACTTGTATATATACAATAACGCTACAGTTTACAAGAAACTATGAAAAACGCTTGCAATATACCGTTATATCACAATAAATAACCTCTTACTCTTATATTTAATAGCTTAATGTAATGTAAGCTACTTATAGGTGCAAATTATTCTAAAAAGAGCATTTTATACTTCAATTTGTAGGAAAACAGCTATATATCACCGATAACTAGCTAATTTCATTGAAAACTCTACATTTTATGGGTTTATAGCAATATGATAATTAAAACTACTTGTATATATACAATAACGCTACAGTTTACAAGAAACTATGAAAAATGCTTGCAATATACCGTTATATCACAATAAATAACCTCTTACTCTTCTATTTATAAGCTTAATGTAATGTAAGCTACTTATAGGTGCATCTTACTCTAAAAAGAGGATTTTATACTTCAATTTATAGGAAAACAGCTATATATCACCGATAACTAGCTAGTATCATTGAAAACACAACATTTTATGGGTTTATAGCAATATGATAAGTAAAACTACTTGTATATATACAATAATGCTACAGTTTACAAGAAACTATGAAAAACGCTTGCAATATACCGTTATATAACAATAAATAACCTATTACTCTTCTATTTATTACCTTAATGTAATGTAAGCTACTTATAGGTACAAATTTTTCTAAAAAGTAGATTTTATACATCAATTTGTAGGAAAACAGTTATATATCACCGATAACTAGCTAATATCATTGAAAACACTACATTTTATCAGTTTATAGCAATATGATAAGTAAAAATACTTGTATATATACAATAACGCTACAGTTTACACGAAACTATGAAAAACGCTTGCAATATACCGTTATATCACAATAAATAACCTCTTACTCTTCTATTTATTAGCTTCATGTAATGTAAGCTACTTATAGGTGCATCTTACTCTAAAAAGAGGATTTTATACTTCAATTTGTAGGGAAACAGCTATATATCACCGATAACTAGCTAATATCATTGAAAACACTACATTTTATGGGTTTATAGCAATATGATAAGTAAAACTACTTGTATATATACAATAACGCTACAGTTTACAAGCTACTATGCAAAACGCTTGCAATATACAGTTATATCACACTAAATAACCTATTACTCTGTTATTTATAGTTTTTATGAAGTAAGCTACTTATAGGTGCAAATTATTCTAAAAAGAGGATTGTATACATCAATTTGTAGGAAAACAGCTATATATCACCGATAAGTAGCTAATCTCATTGAAAACACAACATTTTATGGGTTCTGATAAGTAAAACTACTTGTATATATACAATAACGCTACAGTTTACAAGAACATGAAAACGCTTCCATATACCGTTATATAAAATAAATTAACTATTACTTCTCTATTTGATTTGCTTAATGTAATGTAAGCTATTATAGGTGCAAATTATTCTAAAAAATGATTGTATACTTCATTTGTTAGAAAACAGCTATATCTTCCCCGATAACTAGCTAAAATCATTGAAAAGAACACATTTTGAGGGTATAAAGTTATTATTTAAAGGTAAAATTCCTTCTATTAATGATATAGCACAACATTTAACCAAGAAACTATGAAAAACACGTATAATATACAATTGTATCACATATAGATCTCAAACTCCTATTATAAGGCTTACAGTAGTTTAAAATAGGAAATTTCTAACGAAACAACCTATAATCCACATTTTGATTTCTCTATCAAAAAGGGCTTATAATGTCAATTTTTGACATTTTTTAAGCCCTTCAAAAATACATTAAAACACTTGAAAAAACGTTGTTTTGATGAATAAAGATTTGATACAAAATGCATGAAAAAGACATATTTTAAGCTCTAATATTATAAAATATAGTTTGTGTAAACGTGCTGAAAATGTCAAATTTGAAATTTTTAAGGCCTTCCAAAATGCATTAAAAATACTTGAAAAAAGTTTTTTTTTGTCAGGATTAAATTGATACCTAATTTCATGAATGCATATTGTTAGCTCATACATTGTAAAATACAGTTTGTAAAAAGTGCTGAATAATGTCAATCTCGACATTTTTAGCGTTTTCGAAAAACATTAAAAATACCTGAAAAAATCATTGTTTTCAGATAAAATTGATTTCTAATACATGAAAAATACATATTTTTTTTAGCTATTAATTTTGTAAAATATAGTTGTAGCAAATATCAAAAGCTATTTAGCTACAGATATAAAGAAATATACTTCAATTTGTAGAAAAAAACAACTCTTCAGTGATAACTAGCTAATATCATTGAAAACACTACATTTTATGGTTTTATAGCAATATGATAAGTAAAACTACTTGTATATATACAATAACGCTACAGTTTACAAGAAACTATGAAAAACGCTTGCAAATATACCGTTATATCACAATAAATAACCTCTTACTCTTATATTTAATAGCTTAATGTAATGTAAGCTACTTATAGGTGCAAATTATTCTAAAAAGAGGATTTTATACTTCAATTTGTAGGAAAACAGCTATATATCACCGATAACTAGCTAATATCATTGAAAACACTACATTATATGGGTTTATAGCAATATGATAAGTAAAACTACTTGTATATATACAATAACGCTACAGTTTACAAGAAACTATGAAAAACGCTTGCAATATACCGTTATATCACAATAAATAACCTCTTACTCTTATATTTAATAGCTTAATGTAATATAAGCTACTTATAGGTGCAAATTATTCTAAAAAGAGCATTTTATACTTCAATTTGTAGGAAAACAGCTATATATCACCGATAACTAGCTAATTTCATTGAAAACTCTACATTTTATGGGTTTATAGCAATATGATAATTAAAACTACTTGTATATATACAATAACGCTACAGTTTACAAGAAACTATGAAAAATGCTTGCAATATACCGTTATATCACAATAAATAGCCTCTTACTCTTCTATTTATAAGCTTAATGTAATATAAGCTACTTATAGGTGCATCTTACTCTAAAAAGAGGATTTTATACTTCAATTTATAGGAAAACAGCTATATATCACCGATAACTAGCTAGTATCATTGAAAACACAACATTTTATGGGTTTATAGCAATATGATAAGTAAAACTACTTGTATATATACAATAATGCTACAGTTTACAAGAAACTATGAAAAACGCTTGCAATATACCGTTATATAACAATAAATAACCTATTACTCTTCTATTTATTAGCTTAATGTAATGTAAGCTACTTATAGGTGCAAATTTTTCTAAAAAGAGGATTTTATACATCAATTTGTAGGAAAACAGTTATATATCACCGATAACTAGCTAATATCATTGAAAACACTACATTTTATGGGTTTATAGCAATATGATAAGTAAAACTACTTGTATATATACAATAACGCTACAGTTTACAAGAAACTATGAAAAACGCTTGCAATATACCGTTATATCACAATAAATAACCTATTACTCTTCTATTTATTAGCTTAATGTAATATAAGCTACTTATAGGTGCAAATTATTCTAAAAAGAGGATTTTATACTTCATTTTGTAGGAAAACAGCTATATATCACCGATAACTAGCTAATATCATTGAAAACACAACATTTTATGGGTTTATAGCAATATGATAAGTAAAACTACTTGTATATATACAATAACGCTACAGTTTACAAGAGACTATGAAAAACGCTTGCAATATACCGTTATATCACAATAAATAACCTATTACTCTTCTATTTATTAGCTTAATGTAATGTAAGCTACTGATAGGTGCAAATTATTTTAAAAGTGGATTTCATACATCAATTTGTAGGAAAAAAGATATATATCACCGATAACTAGCTAATATCATTGAAAACACTACATTTTATGGGTTTATAGCAATATGATAAGTAAAAATACTTGTATATATACAATAACGCTACAGTTTACAAGAAACTATGAAAAACGCTTGCAATATACCGTTATATCACAATAAATAACCTCTTACTCTAATATTTAATAGCTTAATGTAATATAAGCTACTTATAGGTGCAAATTATTCTAAAAAGAGGATTTTATACTTCAATTTGTAGGAAAACAGCTATATATCACCGATAACTAGCTAATATCATTGAAAACACTACATTTTATGGGTTTATAGCAATATGATAAGTAAAACTACTTGTATATATACAATAACGCTACAGTTTACAAGAAACTATGAAAAACGCTTGCAATATACCGTTATATCACAATAAATAACCTTTTACTCTTCTATTTATTAGCTTAATGTAATGTAAGCTACTTATAGGTGCAAATTATTCTAAAAAGAGGATTTTATACTTCAATTTGTAGGAAAACAGCTATATATCACCGATAACCAGCTAATATCATTGAAAACACAACATTTTATGGGTTTATAGCAATATGATAAGTAAAACTACTTGTATATATACAATAACGCTACAGTTTACAAGAAACTATGAAAAACGATTGCAATATACCGTTATATAACAATAAATAACCTACTACTCAGAAGAGTAGTAGAATTGAATAGAAATTCATTAGCTTAATGTAATGTAAGCTACTTATAGGTGCAAATTATTCTAAAAAAAAGGATTGTATATATCAATTTGTAGGAAAACTGCTATATATCACCGATAACTAGCTAAAATCATTGAAAAGAACACATTTTGAGGGTATAAAGGATTATCATAAGGTAAATTCCTTCTATTAATGATATAACACAACAATTAACAAGACACTATGAAAAACACGTATAATATACAATTGTATCACAATATAGAGTCTCAAACTCCTATTATAAGCTTACAGTAGTTTAAAATAGAAATTTCTAACGAAAACAACTATAATACCACATTTTGAATTTCTCTATAAAAAAAAGGGGTGAATAATGTCAATTTTCGACATTTTTTAGCCCTTCAAAAATACATTAAAACACTTGAAAAAACGTTGTTTTTAAGAATAAAATTGATACATAAATTTCATGATAAATACATTTTTCAAGCTCTTAATATTATAAAATATAGTTGTGTAAAAGTGCTGAATAATGTCAAATTTTTACATTTTTAAGACTTTCAAAAATGCATTAAAATACTTGAAAAAACGTTGTTTTTAGGATTAAAATTGATACCCAAATTAAATGAAAATGCATATTTTTTAGCTCATAACATTGTAAAATATAGTTGTGTAAAAGTGCTGAATAATGTCAAATCTCGACATTTTTTAGCGTTTCAAAAAAATATTGAAATACATGAAAAAACGTTGTTTTAAGATTAAAATTGATATCTAAATTTCATGAAAAATACATATTTTTAGCTATTAATTTTGTAAAATATAGTTTTAGCAAA
>JACEEZ010021679.1:0-16864 GCA_016584305.1 Chionoecetes opilio
CTGAAGCCCTGGGTCACCACTGCCTACAGGCGCTAAGGGCACAGATGTAAACAAAAAAAAAAATATATATATATATATATATATATATTATAATATATATATAATATATATATGTCAACTTTACCAATAACGTATAGTTATAACAGGGAAGACTCCTATGGTCTTATGGGAGCTGTCAGCCTGCTCACGAAAATCATGTACTATTGTACTATATGTGACAAGTCATGAATATTGAGATGCTGCAAATCTAAATGATGAACGCGAGAGAATAAAATTGGATAAGTATCATCGATTGTCTAACTTCATAAGACCATTATGGGGAAAACTGACGTTAAACAGAAGGAAGACGGAAAAAATTTAGCCTGAAAGGTCTATAATCTCTGTAAATTAGGGTAGGTTTAGGTTAGGGAGAAAAAAAAAACAGATAACCGAAAATGTTATCAGAAAATTATCAGGTTTACCTAAACCAATGAAAAAACATATACGACCAGAGGTGTAAGCTCAACCCATAGCAAATCCGGAAAATAATAGAATTCCCACCATCGGTCCGATGTGCAGGGCCAGACTGGTGTACATGTTCCTGTACCGCAGGCCACTGGTGTCCTCTTCTGTTTCATTAAAGATACAAAACATCTTGGGATAAAGGCCATATGGCCATGCTCACATGTTGGGCTTTTCACCACCTAAAAGGCTTTGATCACAAGCTGCTCTGAAAAAGAAAAACTAAGATTAGATTTTCATGATCCGATGCACTGTCATAAGTTTACAAACTCTGTGCAGATATCGTATTTGTTTCTATCGGCCAATAATCTCACAAAGAGATTGTTCAACCTGCAATCACCTCATTTACACCTTACAATACAATATTAGACTACAACAGTGGCCGATACGAGGGGGAGGCCATGCGGCCATGGCCCCACCTCCCCCCTTTACAAAGAAAAAAAATATGAACCAATAAATATAATAGATGCACCAATATAATTATATATAATATATATAATATATATATTATAATATATATATATATATAATATATATATATATATATATATATATATATATCTATATTATATATAATATATATATATATATATAATAGGATAGATAGATAGATAGTATAGATAGATAGATCAGATAGATAGACGATAGATAGATAGATAAAAAAAAAACAAACAAAATTAGACATTTATTCAAAAAAAAATAAAATATTTGTTTCTTTTGGGGGGGATTTGTTTTGATTTTTTTCTTCGATTTTTCATACTTTTTTATTATTTTTTATTTTCTATTTAATTCATATATTTTTTTTGTTTTTTCATATTTTTTTAAATATTAGATAATATATATATATATATATATATATATATATATATATATATATATATATAGATAATATATATTATATATAATATATATATATATAATATATATTATATTATATAATATTATATATATATATATATATATATGTATAATTTTTAAAAAATATGAAAACAAAAAAATATAAAATATAAATAAAAAAATAAAAAAAAATAAAAAAAGTAGAAAAAAATCGAAGGAAAAAAAAAATCAAAATATAGAAATTCCACCCCAAAAGAAACAATTTTTTTTTTTTTTAAATAAATGTCTAAATTTGTTTATCTATATCTATCTCATCTATCTATCTTCTATCTTCTATTATCTAATCTATCTAATCGATCTTCATATATATATATATAATTTTTTTAATTTTTATTTTATATATTTGAGATTTGTTGCTTTTTTATTTTTTTATTTGATTTTTTTTTTTTTTTTTTATTTTATATATATATATTTTTTTTTTTTTTCATATTTTGAGATTTTCATATATTTATATATTTTTTATTTTAAGATTTTTTATTATTTTTTATTATATATATATATATCATATATATATATATATATAATATATATATATATATATATATCTATATAATATATACATATTATATATATAATATATATTTATATATATCTATTTTATATATATATATATATATATATATATATATATATTATATATATATATATAAGATATATATATATATATCATATATATATATCTTATATATATAATAGAATATATAAGAATATTGCCCCCCCCCCTTTCAATTTTCTGGGTACGCCACTGACCACAATACAAAGACATATAATAGAAGGACCCACAATACAAGAATGTTGTGCAAATCATAATTGGATGAAAAAGTGTCTAAACTATTTAATGATTACTTTAAACTAATGGCATTGTAATAAATCCTGTGAAATTGACGAGAGAAATGTTATTTAGTAATTCATATGGTATCATAAATTTGGTTCATTTACGACATTTATCATTTTTTTTCCTACACCTATTTCGCCACTTTCGGGTGTCGCATAACCTAAAATTTACACTCTAAAATCCATACGACCAATTCATCTTTACCTAGAATTGAGGATCATGCACGAAGTGTGTAAAATAATTAGCCACTAACCTAACCTGGACATTGGTTTGCGTAGCATAACCTGAAGCAAGAGTAATTAGGAGATAACTGCCAAAATGAGGCATTTCGACCAATTTTTAAAAAGACCATCATTCTTAACACAACAGAATACATAGGAATAGAACAATTTTATCCACATACTCAATTAATGGTGAAAGTACCAAAATATCTTACGAAATGCTGCTAATTGGTGAGGACTTTTACAGTTGAAGACGGTTATAACTACGTGCCTTGTAACTGTATTAAACTGACAGTAGAACCGAGGCATGGTGTTGCTTCTTTAAATGAAGATGACAGTTAAAAGTTGTGACAAAATTCTAAAATACACTTTTTAGACGTTTTGGACGGAAAAAAAACACTCCCATTTGTTAAAAGTACAAATAAATGACCGATTTCAAACCATTAAACTAACTTAATCTAACCTAAACTTAGCCTTGCCTTTAAACTAAACCTAACATAGTCTTGCCCTTAAACTAACCCTAGTCTCCACAAGAAAAAAATTGTTTGCCACAACATTTCATGTTACTTTCACAACTCGTTCTCAACTATAGAAACAATAGGAAGGGGGAAAAAATACTGAATCCACGACACAGTCATGTTTCCTAAATAATCAAGACAGTATATTAGTAGGGTCAGTACTGCTGTACCCAAAAGGCTACATCAGACAACCCATTCACACAATTACCAGTAAAACTGCCGTTTAGTACAATATTTTCCTCTATGACCAAAATTCTCCTGACATAACTGGGGGGCTGCCGCCCATCCAACCCCCACCCCCAATAGTTACTAACCTAGCCGGGCACTGATTACTTATCCTATTATAACCCGATGGGAGAGGGGGGAATTTCGCCACTCCCAGACCCCCCCCCCATGGTTATTCTCATTTCCGTGGGTATAGGGATTAGAAATGCTGCAAATTGGTCAGGTCATAACTTGAGAAGGTTATAACTCGTGCCTTGTAATGCTTAAACTGCATTACAGTAGAAAAACCCACATCCACCAATAAACAACATTCCCCCCAACCCCCAAGCCTTAATTACTTAACTCACCCTGAAGCGGTACAATTCTAAGAGTCCTTCCCGCCCTTATTAGCGGGGGGTTTTCCTCCAGACCTTCACAGATACTTGTGATATCTCTAAACACCGTAATATAAAGTGGGAGAGAGCCTGCCCCTTCACCCTCCCTCCCACACCTAAACGACTCCCCTCAACCCTATCAAAAATATTACTATGGTAAATATTGCTATTTCTAACCTCACTATAAACTAGCCTAAACTCCCCTATAACCAAGGACCTAACCTCACTAATGCTCCTAGAAGGAACCAAACAAATATATTACTAAACTTACCTCAAATATAACCCTAACCTAACCTGGTAAAATTCCTAGTTTCCTGCAATTAAGTCTTCGCTAGGAGGTTATTAGGTTAAGGTTTGGTAGTTATAGTGAGGTTAGTAGATAGTAATATTATTTTGGGGGTCGGATCCAGAGGATGGGGTCCATTCTAGTGGGGGTGCAGGGGGTGGAAGGGTGGCATCTCACCCACTTTATATTACGTGTGTAGAGGTATCTGAAATGATCTGTTAGGTCTGAAGGAAAAAAAAGCAACTAATAAGGGGGGAAAAGGAATCTAGAATTTGACCATGTACTAATTAAACTGTGAAAACAAAACAAAAATAGCAGCTCCGTTCCGTTTGCTCTAGCCTGAGGCTTGTGTTTGAACTCTTGTCTCTTGCTATATATTTTGAGCATTTATTATCTCAAGATGTCATTACCCTTTCCTACGTACCCTTTATAAGTCTTTGTGGAGTAGGATGAAGTCGATCCTCAGCCTGAGAGGCCTGTGAAAGCAGTAAATGTATCGCCGCGGCCGAGTCACTTCCACTGGTAAATATTTTGAATATTGGCTTACGAGGACCAACGGGCTGCGAGTGGCAACAGCTGACTGCCTGGCTACGAAATTCAGCCACCAATAAATCAACAATTATCCTTAATCCGAGCGTTGCACCCTACTTAAGTACTTCGGGGCCGGGCATTCATGTCACATCCACTTAATATATGTATTCCTTGGGCCGAAGTCAAGGAAAAAGGACTGTGTTGGGCCTTGTCACGAAATTTATCAATAATTGGCCCGATATACCAGTCCCGCTGCAGGGTCGACATTCGGCTCCATCCGATTTGCCGGAAAACCAGTCGCCCTGCACTGCCGGTGCCGATACGTACCCGCACAAAGCCGACACAGGCCCGCACTAGCCCATGTTTGCTGGGTTATTAAAGGGTTTTGAAAGCCACACCTCCCGCCGCCGTACCACAACAAAAACCCCCCCCCTTTGTGTGAATTTTTTTTTTTTGTTTTTTTTTTACCGTGTGGACCGAAAAAGAAAACTCATATGGCCAACTTGGCCCTCTTCTTGCCTGGCCCGCTGACGTCACCAGCTACCGCGGCACAAAATATGTCAAAATATATTATATATAGTTGAATTCAGAATGAGGAGTGAAGGAAAATTACACATTTCATTAACTCTGACATTAATTATAGTACTGTACACCCTCCCACTCAACGTAAACTCTTTCGTCAATCATGAGTCAAAATTTTTTAACCCATTTTCGCGTTACACTGTGATAAATTTGGAAAGTGGAAAATCAGAATAAGCATGGAGGAATTATGTGTCGTCTATAGAAGTATGGTGCTGTTGATGGGACATTAATTAATAGTATACTTCGGTCCATGTTTGCTGGAGTACAAATCAGGAAGAAAACTGGAGAGGTGGTTTGGAAAACTGGAGAAGGACCCCGCGTGTATTACTTTTAAACAGATTTGGAGGCGAATTGTAAGTGAGTCGTTAAGAAATAAGTTGATACGTTTAGAGGCATGGTGGATGAGAGGAGAGCTATTCATATAGTGATACCAGGGTAGTGGTTGTAGGGGGTGTGGTTGGAACATTTGTTGGTGAGGGCAGTTGTTTTTCATTGAGTGTCCAGTGGGGAAGAAGGCCAAAGTAGTGGTGGGTAGTAACAGTGTCCTGGCCAGTCTACAACGGGCCGGGGTTCTAAAGGACATCACTCATTGAAAATAAGTAGGGATACAGGAGAAGGTGTATATCAGGATGAATCCTCTGTGGAGGTCAGTCACTTACCCTATTAGGATGGCATCAAAATGGGGTGGGAGGTACAGGTGTTCGTAAGCTAACCCGCCTGTTAGGATTGAGGGCATTCAAAAGGAACATTCATCAACCAATCTCGCAACAATGATAGGCTAACTTGTCAAGACATTCCGGGACCTCTTACCCCCGAAGCATTCGTCTCCCTGATCCATGTCACCCTCCACAGATGATTCCGCCTGTGGAGCGGTGCACTGACTATACACAGGCACATTAACCACCGTCAGAGCGTCCAACATATTCTGATAGCGGGGCCAGGCCCACAGCTCCACCACTGACTCTGGCAACACACCAGCGCCCAGTTAGTGTCCCCTCTTCTTGAACAATGCCAGACCAGTGAAAAGGAAATGTAAAGATGGGAAGAAAAAGGACCATGCAAAATCGCAGGTCAGAAGGTGAAGGTGGATAGATCTGGGAATGCCGGGATATGCTCAGACTTCCGTCCTAGAAGTCAAGTATTGAGGCTAGAAATCAAGCTAATAGGGTATTAGAACGTTGAAAAAATTGGGGGGATGCTTCCCCCAATTTTCTTAAAAAATTTACTTAAAAACGAAATTAAAATAAAAAAATTGGATAAGTTCACGTCGTCAATTTCATAAACATTAGGGAAAATCTGACTTTAAAACAAAGAAGAAAAAATTAGCCTGAAAGTCTATAAATCTCTGTAAATTAGGTTTGGTTTGGTTTAAAAAAAAAAGAAAACCCAAAATGTATAAAAAATTACAGGTTTACCTAAACCACGAAACTTTCGACCGGGGTGTTAAGTCTAAACCCCTAGCAAATCGATAAATAATAAATTCCCCACCTCTTCAGAGGGGCAGGGCAGTACTGGTGTAGGTCCTGTACACGGCCACTGGTGTCCTTTCTTTTTCATTAAAAGATAAAAACATTTGGAAAAAGACCATTTGCCATGTCACATGTTGGTGCCTTCTTACCACCAAAAAGGCTTTGTCACAATTGCTCTAAAAAAAAAAACAAAGATTAGGTTTTCATGTCCGATGCCTGTCTAATTTTCATCTCTTTGCAGATATCTTATTTTTTCTATCGGCCAAAAATCTCACAAAAGAGATTTTAAACCGAAATCACCTAAATTACACCTAAAAACAATATGACCCAATCATGGCGTCCCGGGGGGGACCCAGGGGGCCATGGCCCCCCCCCCCCCTTTAAAAAAGAAAAAACATAACCTTTAAATATATAGATGCCCCAAATTTTAAAATAAATATATTTTATATTTATTATATATTATATATATTTTATATATTTATTATATATAATATTTATTAATTTTATTAAAATGTGTAGATAGTAGATGATAATAAAAAAAATAGACATTTTTTTAAAAAAAAATATATATTTGTTTCTTTTGGGGGGATTTCAATTTTTGATTTTTTTCTTCGATTTTTCATACTTTTTTTATTTATTTTTTATTTTTTTATTTCTATTTTTATATTTTTTTATTTTTTTTTTTTTTATTTTTTTTAATTTTATATTAATATATAAAATATATATATATTATATATAAATATATAATATATAATATATATATATAAATATATTATTTTATATATAATATAAATTTTTTTTTTTTTTTTTTTGGATTTTTTTTTTTTTTTTTTTTTTGTTTTTTTTTTTTTTTTTTTTTTTTTTTTTTTTTTTTTCATTTTTTTTTTTTTATTTTTTTATTTTTTTTTTTTGTTTTTTTTTTTTTTTTTATTTCCTTTTGCTTCCCTTTCCTTTTCCCCCCTTTATATTTTTTTTTTTTTTTTATTATTTTTTTTTTTTTATTATGCGGTTTGGTTTTTTTTCCTTTTCCCCCTTTTATTTTTTTTTTTTTTTTTTTTTTATATATATATATATATAATATTTCTTCTAAAAAATATAACAAAAGTGTGTCTGTCTTCTGCTGTCGTCTGTCTGTGTTGTGTGTGTGTGTGTGTGGTATGGGTTTTTCCCCCCCCCGTGGCGCAATCACCTCATATGGCACTTTTGGAACCGGGGGACCAGGGAAGGGTCAAAAGCCTACTTATGAATGTTTCGATCACTTTTTTTTCTTTTTTTTTTTAGCAGCCTTTTACGATAATGGAAAAAAAAAAGGGGGTTTTGCGAAAAATTGGGGGAAAACCTTGATGTGGGGATGGGAATGCGTGAGTGAATGGGTGGGGTGAGGGGGTAAGGGTGTGGGGTGATGGGTGGGGGGGGAATGGGTGGGGGGTGGGGGTTGGGGGTGGGGTGAGGGGTGGGGAAAATGGTGGGGGTGATGGGTAATGGTAAATAAAAGCGAAAGTGTGGCCCCTGTCGTCTGTCTTGTGGGGTTTTGTGTGTGTGTGTGTGTTTGTCGGTATGGGTTCCCGCCCCCTGGCGCAAACCCTCATTGCAATTTTTGGAAACCCGGGTTGACGGGGGAAGGTTTTTAACCCAATTAGAGATGATCCGATCCTTTTTTTTTTTTTTTACAGCCATAGCGAAAATTGTAAAAAAAGGGGGTTGCGAAATTGAGGAACCTTAGTAGGGTGAGGGTAATGGGTGGGGAAAAGGGGTGGGTGATGGGTAATGGGTGTGGGGTGAGGGTGAGGAAAGGGTGGGGGGTGATGGGTTGGGGTGAGGGTGTTGGTGAGGGAAAGGGTGGGGGGTGATGGGTAGGGTGAGTGAATGGGTTTGGTGAGGGGGAAAATGGGTGAGTAAAGGGGTGGGGGTGATGGGTATGGGTGAGTAAATGGGTGGGGGGTGAGGGAAAGGGGTGAGTAAGGGGTGGGGTATAATCATTTCTCTCCATGATTTCAGGAAAGTTAAAAGGGCTTCGGGAGAGTCCGTTTTTGGGTGGCCGCAGGCCCCCCAAAACACAGTGGTGGCAAGGCCCCACCAATACCCTCCGCAGGAGCTACCCAAAAAAGCCCCCGGAGGGGGGTTTTGGGGCTAGTAATATAAATAATATTATAATATATATATATAAATATATATATAAAATATATTATTTTTTGCCCCCCCCCCCCCCCTTTCAATTTTTCTGGCACGCACTGAAAATACAAATACCATAAATAGATAGACCACAATACAAAAAATGTTGGTGAAAATATAATGGTGAAACTTCAAAACTTTTTTAAATGTTACTTAAATATTGCTTTGTAAAATCCTGTAAAAATTGAAGAGAAATGTTATTTAGAACCTTTTTTAATCCTAAATTTTGGGTCATTTACGCCCTTTTATCTTTTTTTTCCTACCCTTTAAACCTATTCTCACTTTCGGGGGGGTGCATAAACTAAAATTTACACTTAAAACCAATCCATCGCATGCATCTTTTCCTAGAAATTTAATCAGGGACAGCGTGGGTAAAAAAATACCCCCTAACCAAACCCGGACATTGGTTGCGTAGCCTAAAATGAATCAAAAGTAAAGGGGAGTAACTGCAAAAATGAGGCATTTCCGACAAACTTAAAAGACCATTTCTTAACACACCAGAAAAACATAGGAATAAAAAAATTTTATCCACATATCATTAATGGTTGAAAATACCCAAAAAATCTTTGAAATGCTGCTAATGGTGAGTTTTCAAATTGAAGGCAGTATAACTCGTGCGTTGTAATTATCAAACTGCAGTAGAACCGAGCATGTTTCTCTTTAAAAGAAAGACAGTTAAAAGTTTTGACAACTTTCTAAAAATCCAATTTTAGATTTTTACTGGGAAAAAACACTCCATTAGTTAAATATCAAAAAATTACCCCATTCAAACCATTAAACAAATTTTAAACTAACCCAACTTTGCCTTGCCCTTAAACTAACTAAAAATAGTCTTTTCCCTTTAAAATAACCCGTCTAAAAAAAAATTTGTTTCCAACATTTCATTGTTTTTTTCACACTCTTCTCACCCATATAAACGTAAAAGGGAAAAATATTGAACCGACAAGTCATTTCTAAAAATCACCCAGTAATAGTAGGGTCAGACTGTTCCAAGGGTCATCAACACCCTTCATCACAATTACCCGTAAAACTGCAGTTTAGTACAAATCCTTATTTCCAAAAAATTTTCCTGACTAACTGGGGGGGTGGCCCTCCAGACCCCCCCCCCCCTATTAACAACCCAGCTGGGCAATTGATTTCTTATCCTATTAAACCTCGCTGGGGGGGGGGGGATTTCGCCCCTCCAACCCCCCATGTTTATACTCTTTCCCTCGGGGTTTTAAGGGGTTGAAGTGCTGCAAATTGTCATTCTATAACTTTAGGACGGGTTTAACTCGTGCCTTGTAATGCTTTAAAATCTTACAGTAAACCCAAACACCAATAAACATCTTCTCCACGTCAAGCCCATTTCTTAACTCCCGGGGGCGGACATTCAGAGTCCTTTCCCCCCTTTTTAGCGGGGGTTTTCCTCCGAACCTTTAAGTCACTTGTGTATCCTAAAACCCTAAATTTAAAATGGGGGGAGCTGCCCCTTTACCCCCCTCCCCCTTAAAAGACTCCCCGAACCCTCAAAATATACTATGGTAAAAATTGCTATTCTAAATCACTTAACCTACCCAACCTCACATAACCAAGCCCAACCTCACTAATAGCCTCCTAAAGGGCCCAAAAAATGTTTACTACCTTACCTCAATATAACCTCCAACCCGGGAAAAATTTAGTTTTTCCCGCAAATTAAATCTCGCTAGGGGTTATTGGTAAAAGGGTTTTGGGATTTTTAGGAGGTTAGATTTGTAATATTATTTTGGGGGGTCCAAAGGGTTTGGGGTCATTTGGAGGGGGAGGGGGGTTGAAGGTGGATCTCCCCCCTTTATATTTACGTGTTAAGGTATCTGAAATGATTGTTAAAGGGCTAAGAAAAAAAGCACTAATAAGGGCGGGAAAGGACTCAAATTTTACCATGTTAATTAAAATGTGAAAAACAACAAAAAAGCAGCTCCGTTTTCCCTTTGCTCTAGCTGAGGGTTTGGGGTTTATAACTCTTGTTCTTTTTATATTTTTGGCCTTTACATCTCTAAGTTTCATCACCCTTTCCTACTACCTTTAAAGTCTTTGTGGGTAATGAAGTCGACCTCGCCTAGAGGGCCCGTGAAAACTAAAAGTAGCGCCGCGGCCGTTCCTTTCCCTGGTAAAAATTTTGAATATTGGTACGAACAACGGGCGGAGTGCCAACAGCTGCTGCCGGCTACGATTCAGCCAGTAATAAACAACAATTATCCTTAAACCCAGCTTTTTCCCCCCCCTAAGTCCTTCGGCCGGCCATTCATTCAAACCACTTTAAAATATTTTCCTTGGGCCATCAGGAAAACTGTGTTGGCCTTCGAAATTTTTCAAAAATTGGCCCGATTATAGTTCCCCTGCAGGGCGACATGGCTTCATCCGATTTGCCGAAAACCCGTGCCCTGCCCCGGTGCATACGTACCGGCACAAGCCGACAAAGGCCCGCATAGCCCTGTTGCGGGTACTGCCTGGTACTAAATAAAAAAATAAATGCCAGTCCCCACCGTACCCCTTTCACACACCAAGACTCTGATAGTGTGTGGGGGGGCAGGGTATCCCCCCCCCCCCTTCTTATACCTTTACACTCTTCACACAGTCGTCTGTTGGGGAAGGGAGGTACCGTAGATAACAATATAGTCGCCATCTGCACTAATGTCGCCAGGCGCCATATATTACGAATTATAGCATCACTACTGATTTGTATGTGCCACTGAAAATTATACCAGTAGTTTAATATCATGACTGTTTAATCTACCCTGTTTCAGTGTTTTTTCTATGCTTTGTATCTGCAAGTATACACGGTTTCAAATTTCACTACTCGTTTTTTTTTTCGGGCGACGACGACGGCGGGAGGACACTCAAGAATATAAACACTAGTTCTCCAGTCTCTAAACTAGTTCTAAACGCCTCTAAGGCGTTTTCTGCGGGGGATTTTTCGTTGCAATCGGAAAATTTTCGGTTGCAAACGGTCACAACAACAACAACAAATGATTGCGGGTCGAGCCAATCATCTTCCCTGGATGGTTGAACAGGGATCGAAATTTGAGCAACCGAAAATTTTTCGGTTGCAATCAGAATCCCCGCAGAAAACGCTTTATCTGGCGATCTTAGTGTAGCCTGTTATCAACGTCGCCACTCAGTTTTTATTTTGGTAATTTGTTCATTTATAATTTTATAGCCATACTATGACACAGATGAAGACCCAAATGACTCTCGACACAGACTCTCCAGATAGCCCCTTCTAACTTTCCTGAAATCATGACTGTAGAAATGTAAGTAGGCTATTAACGCCACCAGACGTCTGTAAATAAAAAAGAAACGTTGCGACTTTAGTGTTATCTACGGTAGGGAGTGGGGAGGGGGTGAATCAGGTTACTTTTCCCCCTGCCTTCCTCCATTAATATTTTTTTTTTTGACATGAGGATCTTTAAAGTACTTTAATAGGTGATTATTAGTGTGTGTGTGTGTGTGTGTGTGTGTGTGTGTGTGTTAAATGTGCATGGTTTAGTCCCCCCTATGCAAGACGTATAGTAGACGTCTTCAGTTATCTCTCTTATCACCTGGGGGCTGTTTGATAGCGGGGGGGGGCTCGGGTAAAGGGGCAAAGTGCACGTTCTTTCCCTTCCCCTCTCCTATAGCAGAGTACGTATGTATAATATTATAAGTTATTTCTGTTCTATAAATTGACCATGTGTGCCGTTGGAAAGACAAAACGTCAATAACAACAACGTAAACAAAGAAGTATAGGTCACAAGAAGAAGGTCGTGTCGTGGAACGGAGAACAGAGAACCAGAATTGTAGCTGCAGGGTAGGAGAGAAAGAAACCGTAGAACATGTCATTGTGGAATACAACAAGTGTAGTATTAGGAGTCAGAGGGAAAGGTTTATAGCGTCAATAGTAACAGTCCTAGGCAGAGAGGAGTGGGACAGGAGGGTACCGTAGATAACACTTTAGTCGCCAGCCGCCAACTATTACGAATTATAGCATCACTACTGATGTGTATGTGCCACTGAAGATGATACACAGTAGTTTATATCATGACTGTACAATCTACCCTGTTTCAGTGTTGTTTTATGCTTTGTATCTGCGAGTATATACGGTTTCAAATTTCACTACTCGTTTTTTTTTCGCGCAACGAAGACGGCGGAAGGACACTCAGAACATAAACACTAATTGGCGATCTTAGTGTAGTCTTTGGTGATATTTTTTTAATTTGTTCATTTATAGCCATAATATGATACAGATGAAGACAAAATTACACAGACTCTCCAGATAGCCTTCCAGATAGCCCCTTTTCCTGAAATCATGGATGTAGAAATGTAAGTATTAAGGCCACCGCACGTCTGTACATCGAAAATAATGTTGTCCTGGCGACTTTAGTGTTATCTGCGGTAGAGCAGAAAGACGGATCCCTGTGTACGGTGTTAGGGCTGTATGGGGACAGAAAGGAAACATAAAGTATTGTAAACCTCACCAAAGTGTTCCTAACGCAGTGCTGGGAGGTAAGAACACAGGGGAGACAATGAACTAGGATGATAGTCAAAGGATTGAAAACTAATGAAAATGTCTTTCGCAGGTGAAATAAACAAGGGAAGAGTTAACAAGTTTGTTAACGAAAGAGACGGAAGTTGAAGAGGACCAATGAAGCGAGACTAAGCGACAAGGTCCCCAAGAAGAACAACAAGTATAGGCCACAAGAAGAAGAACAACAAGTATAGGTCACAAGAAGAAGAACAACAACAAGTATAGGTCACAAGAAGAAGAGGAAGGTCGTGTAATCGTGTTTGTCCTGCCGTGGCGACCTACACTAACCTGCCACTGAGGTCCTGTAGGCTTATCTATCACCTTCCCTGCAGATATCATGACTTGGGAAGTAAGATAAGAGGGAAGACAGATAAAAGACCGTACTACCTATATACCCACGAGGACTGAATTCACAAAGTTTTTGCGTATGTAACAGTTACGGTAAAATGAGTGAACGGGATGATGTGTTACAGTCTGTCTCAGGTGTGAAGAGTCCAAAGTGTGATGACGGGACTAAGACTGAGGTAGAAATTGTTCCAGTAAGACACAGACGAAGCTAGAGTGTCAGGACTGTGGTAAAAGTTTCAGATACAAAAGTAAGTTAGCCAGACATTCCTTAACACACACACGTAGCGGTGATCATGTGTGTGTTGAGTGCGGAAGATATTTTGCTAAGCAGTCTCACCTAGCCTCCATGCCGTGACACACTCTGAAAGGAAGCATGAGTGTGCACAGTTGGGAAAAGGTTCGGTAAAGACCATCACTTGACTCAACACATTGTTACACACATGTATGTCAGGCATTACGAGTGTCTACAGTGCGGGAAAATATTCACATGCCGAAGCTCTCTCAACCAACACACTTTAACACACTCCGGGATCAAGAAGTATGAGTGTTTAGAGTGCGGGAGAAGATACACACGCCGAAGCCACTTAACCCCCACACTCTAACCCACGAAAACATAAAAAAATACGAGTGTTTAGAGTGCGGGAGAAAATTCGGCCAGAAATCTCACCTCACAACGCACTCAGTCACGCACACACACACTCCCTCACAGATCCACACGTGTCAAGAGTGCGGTAAAACCTTCTCTCTCGTATCCAACCTGACCAGACACGTCACTACCCATGGGGACAGGAATTACAAGTGTGAGGAGTGTGATAAGACTTTCTTCACCCCTTACGAGCTACACCAACACGCGTTTCGTCATTCCGCGCAAAGAGAGTTCAAGTGTGACGTGTGCGGGAAACAATTCAAAACCAAGAAAGATGTTAGGAAGCATGTACGAACGCACTTATGAGGGTCTGTGGTGTGTGAATGAGTGTGGTGTTAGTAGTAGTGGTAGTAATGCTTGTGGTAGTAGTGTAATAATATTAGTAGTAATGGTAGTAGACAGACATTGTTATAAGTTGTTAGTAGTAGTGGTAGTAATGGTGGATGTGGTAGTAATGGTAGTAGTAGTAGTGGTAGTACTGGTAGTAGTAGTAGTGGTAGTACTGGTAGTAGTAGTAGTAGTAGTAGTGTAGTTTGTTAGTAGTTTTGGTAGTAATGGTAGTAGACAGACAGTCCTATAAGTTGTTAGTAGTAGTAGGTAGTAATGGTGGTAGACTGGTAGTGTAGTAATGGTAATGGTGGTAGACTGGTAGTGGTAGACTGGTAATGGTAGTAGTAGTAGTGGTAGTACTGGTAGTAGTAGTAAAGTGTAGTAATGTTAGTAGGTTAGTAGTAGTGGTAGTAATGGTAGTAGTAGTGGGTAGTAATGGCAGTAGATTGGTAGTGGTACTATGGTAGTAGTAGTAGTAGTAATGGTAGTAGTAGTGTAGTAATGGATTAGAGTGTTATAGTTGTTAGTAGTAGTGGTAGTACTGGTAGTGGTAGTAATGTTAGTAGTAGTGGTAGTAATGGTAGTAGACAATGTTATTAGTTGTTTAGAAGTGGTAGTAATAGTAGTGTTAGTAGCTACTGATGGTAGTAGTAGTGGTAGCAATGGTAGTAGACAGTGTTATTAGTTGTTATAGTAGTGGTAGTAATAGTAGTGGTAGTACTGATAGTAGTAGTAGTGGTAGCACTGGTAGTAGACAGTTATGGAAATTTATGTCACAAACATATTTATTATTTGAGATCTTACCTTTAGAAACCCATTGTCTATCTCATCCCGACACAATACCCCAACTAGTCAGCTAACTAGGATACTTATCGGTGGATTATTGGGTTGGTTGGTTGAACGGTTGAAATTATTTGTAGGCTTATCAATACTGCACTGTCTTGTTATTCGAAGTGGTCAGCGTGATCGGGCCGCGGTGAAGGGCGAGGCGGAGGCGTTATTTTTATCGGCGTCAGGCGGCTTTCATAACCCAGTTATCCACGACGCGGCGAGATATATCACTGTGTTGATATTAACAGTCTTATGATTTAACACTATATGTACAAAATGAACGTATGTACAATTTGTTCTCGCTATAATCAGAGAACCACAGTCAAAGGTGTTATTAACGTAAGGTCTGGAGTGTACTGACTTTCCGTGGGCGGCGGGCATCGCTGCCTGTTGCTACCTACGTGTCAAATCGAGGTGCCTAATTATTTAAGGTGAAATGCTTAATAACACTGGGAATGTTCATTTATATTATACCCCAGTACTTATCATTACTTAAATTACCTTAATTAATACCCATTACCATCATAATTATTATATATATATATATTTATATATATATATATATATATATATATATATATATATATATATATATATATATATATATATATAATATATAATTTATATATATATATATATAATATATATATTATATATATCCCTAACGCACCCCTTATGGATAGCGGACAATAACTCTCCTCACAAGGGGGGAAGAAACAACCCCCCACTTGCCAAATTATTGAGGGGGGGGTGTGGTGGATAAATTTCCACAACAGTGTTATAGGTTTTAAGAAGGGCAGTGGTCAGGAGGTGGGGGCGTGATACTTTTTTTATGATAGTGCGATAAACGATACTGCGACGACTTTTTCCTGCTAGTTCATTAGCGGTGATACTCCGACTACTTTTTCGAATTTCTTAATGAACGATAACGCGATACTGCGATACTCTGCATAACCATTTATTTTCATTTTTCTTAAAGCGATAGTATCGCAGCGATACTGCGATACCAAAAAATTTAGCTTTGCGGATACTTTGCTACCAAGAAAACATTGGTATTAGCCAACAAAAAAAAGATATTTTACTAAACTACAGTTTAGGGGACATTAAAACAATCTATGCGCCAAATCTATGCGCCCCTTGCCGCTGAAAAACTTTTGTTAAGGTCGTCTTTTAAAGTATCGTGGGAAATTTAAGCGATACTTGAGCTGCGATACTTATACTCCGCTACTTTTGAATGCTTTGCGATACTGCGATACTTTTTTGGCGGGGCGATAGTATCCCGCAGTATCGCACTAAGTATCGCTCTCGTCAACCTCTGGGAGTGGTAGTAAATAGTAGTGGTAGTACTGATTTGTATAAATAGTGGTAAGCAATGGTAGTAGACAGTGCTATAAGTATCTATAGCCACCAGTAACTTATATTCTATGAGGGTTAAGTCTTTGTTGTGATATTCTCAGTTAAAGTTCATGAATATTCCTGGCTAATATTAATAACCTTCCATTCTGCATATATGTTGTTTGAATTTTCTTAACTTATATTACTGCATAATATGACTTTGGCCCTTTAATATATG
>JACEEZ010021679.1:21967-41591 GCA_016584305.1 Chionoecetes opilio
ATTTTTCATCTTTTCTCTTAATTTTTCTGACTATCTACTACATCATTCGTCTCTTCTCCTCTCTCTCCTCTCTCTCTCCTCATCTCTCTCTCTCTCTCTCTCTCATCTCTATCTCTCTCTCTCTCTCGTCCTTCTCTCTCTCTCTCTCTCTCTCTCATTTATTAGCCCTTGGCCAGTCCTTTGTGATGTAAAAAAAAAAAAAAAAATCTGAATAACTCGCATCTCAATAGAAAAACGGAAACTGTTAATTTTCTTACTTTAGTTACGGTTCCATGGTGTCTTAGGTCCTCACTCTGCTTTTGTATCATCAAACTCACTGCCTATGACTCATTGGAGGCTTGGAGTGTCTATGAGTCATGCAGGAGTCTGTACAACGCACCGCCAAAAACCTGTATGAATATAAGAACATAAGAAAATAAGGAAGCTAGAGGTCATGAGACTTATACGAGGTAGTTCCTGTTACTTAATATTACCTACAATCCACCTTTCTCCCCATCCATAACACTGTCCAGCCTCCTTTTATAACTCCCTAGCTATTGACTCCGCATTAACTACCCCATGACTGAGTCCATTCCAATCATTTACCACCCTATTTGTGAATCAGTTTTTCCTATCCTTTTTAAATCTACGCTTTTCCAGCTTGAATCCGTTACTTCTTGTTCTACAACCCTGGGGCTGGATGTTCGAATGATCGTAACTTTCCGCACTCTAAGGTCATCTTAGAGTGTTCTAGCGGCCATCTTAGATCTTGGCTACGAACACTACAAAAATGTATTTTCAAAGGATCGTCCTGAATGTTCTTAGCTTACGATGATGCGATCTTCAAGCTCATTCCGTTCCGTTCCTACCACGAGGAATGGAACTCAGCTGACTGTCGCTTGGCCAATCACAAGAAAGATTTCATCAACCTTTGAGATTGTTAGCCAATCATAATGCATTTAGAAGTAAACAAATATCATATGCCTCCCAAGGGAAATATCTGAAGACTACGTATGCTCACTAATAAACTCCTGGCGCGTCCCCACACAACAAATTACAAACTTATAACCTCAATAACATGAACTGATAAAATTCTATTTCTTTCCTGCCCTTAGGTCTCACTAGGAGGTTATTGGTAGGGTTATATGAGGTTATAATGAGGTTAGGTTGGTATCCGGTCATTTCGCCCACATGCCATTTCGCCACACCATGGAGTCATTTCGCCCACACTATGGAGTTATTTCGCCACAGGTCAATTCGCCCACACTATGGAGTCATTTCGCCCAGGTTACTGGTGGTTCATTCCATTTCTGCCTGAGGAAGATATAAGTTACATGACTCCGTGACATGGATCGCGTGGGCGAATTGACTTTAGAGTGAGCAATTGACTCTTACATGTGGGCGAAATGTCTTGTCGGCGAATTGACTCGTACATGTGAGCGAATTGACTCTTACATGTGGCGAAATGTCTTGTGGGCGAATTGACGTGTGGGCGAAATGACCGGTAACCGGTTAGGTTAGTATTATTTTGGGGGGTCATTTAGGACTTTAGGTTGGGTAAGGGGATGTTAAAGGGGGTAACTCTCCCACTTTACACTTACGTTTTAGAGGTATTTGAAGGGATTTGTGAAGGTCTTGATAATATCTTGATAGGTCTTGATATTGATAATTTTTTTTTTTCTTGATATCATGTTACTAAAACCAAACCCCACCTCTAACCTAACCTAACCTAGTCTGATTTAACCTAACTTAACCGTTTATGGCAGAAATAACGGTAGATTTTTGGCAGTACGTACATGTAACGCCATTATTATTCAATTGTACGTACCATGGGAAATGGGGTTCAAATACTCGGAATGAAGAAATCTACACGATGATGTAGATAAGAATCTAGGACTTTTGAAAGCCCACTACCAATCTAATACCCACCCATTTTAGGGTGGGTATTATTAATGGGGATACATTATCCAAGTAACTAGACAATACCTGGAACTGTCGCCGATAAGAATTCTCGCCGACGTTCCTATTTTTTTCGTCGGCGAGTGTTCCTATTTTAACCGTGTTTTTTAATTTAGGGATCAAATACCAGCAATAGTCTGAACAGTTAGGTTAGGTTAGGTTAGCCAGTTGACTATATGTCTAGTTAGGTTAGTGATTGAGCGGGGGTGATTCCCCCCCAGCTCAGCACCGAAATAATACCGACTTGACATATTACAGTAGATTGGTTAGGTTGAAACGAAAGCCTGCATTCTAGCGATTTTTATGTGCTTTAACCCCACAATTTCAGTGGTCGTGAACTTGCCTAGAATAACATACTCACTACCCCAGCTAACATCATTGAACTCTCCTTCTCTGAGAAGTGATTAAAGCTGCCTTCAGCTAGAATAGTAGTCTAAGCAATACAAAGGTGCATAAGGAGTGCTAATGTAATGGCATTAATTAATCTCCTTTGACAAGGGCGCCTTGTGCACCTGGCTGCTAGATCATGAATTGTTTTTGCGGTATAATATCCTTACATAAACAAAAATGTACTCCCTGGCAGAGTAACTCGGGCTAAATAGCACCAGTGGCCTGAGGAAGAGTCCACGGCAAGGGTAAAAATAACTACCTGCAACGGATGTGTTAGGAATTAGACATCTGGTTAATAGAGGAGAGAAACTGAGTTACAGTAGGGTTATTATAAATGTTACAACCGAAGGTACTCAGATTTGATTACTTTTATTCCTCAATTCAAGAGTTAATTCCTCAAACAAATGTTAACTTCCCAGTACTGTCATTACCTGATTCCTCAGAGGCTAAGAGTGCATGACATTATACTATACATTCTAGCAACCTTTCCTCGGTGAATACTTCACTCACATTCTAACTTTGCTAAAGAGTCTATTGTTACACCCTCGGACTGCCATACCTGCACCTTGCCCATCGTGTGGCAGTCCGTCCATCCTAACCACCCAACCATCGCCCTGCTACTCGGGAATCACTCGGTACCTCTGAGCGCTATTGGGCTCACGTTCGGTACCCTGCTCCATGACTCGGCTACGCCTGGGTGAAACAAGCCGGGCTTCATTAGAAGTCAACCAGGAGACCTCTGAATTATGGGTTGGTCAGTCTCAACCTGACCACGGCTGAACGAGGATCTCCTCTCCTGCTGGGATTCGTGAGCCAAAACCTCTCATAGTATAAGCAAGTTGGCCTTGTGACGTATTAATTACACTGGGGAACAGTTTGAAGAAAAAAAAATTGTTGAGTTAGATTTTTGAGCTTATTTAGACTAAAATTGGCATGCTGATTCCAAATCTGTAGTCAGTTTTTTTCTAGCACGTCAAGTTTTTTCTCCACAGCTTACCCTCCAGATAAGCAAAATTCCACTTGTGAGCTGTAGTAAAACTTGCCAGCTGATTACGATTTGACTCATCGAGAGCTATGTGGCAACTTGTTTGTGCAGTTACAATTGAGACAGTGCGGTGAGAGGTGTGTGCAGCTCCCAATAGGTCAGTACTATCAATATCTGCAAACAGAAAGCTAGGATAGTAGGAATTAGGAGGATTTGTTATGGCTTTTCTCTTAACCTTTTAACAACATACCATTGTAATTTCTATTTCGTTTTAAGCTGGTTTTTTTTGTTTTCAAAGCTTGTAACTATTCCAGCTTAGTGTTTTATTTACATAGGTATATATTTCTTTTGTTTCAGATCATGTCTGCTCCTGCTACGTCTCGTCGTAAATGCCTAAACAACCCTGACTCCTTCTGCTATATATGTGGTAGTTTCACCATTCCAAGTCAGAGGGCAAGCATCAGCGTATTTGTCAAACAAGCATATTTCGCATCTTTTAAAGTGAAACTCGGTGATCAAGACAAGCTATGGGCCCCTCACAAAGTGTGCAAGCAGTGTGTCGAGAGATTACGGATGTGGACCAAAGGAACACGTGAAAAGTTGGCATTTGGTATCCCCATGGTTTGGCGAGAGCAAAAAGATCATTCCACAGACTGTTACTTTTGTTTAATGAAAACATCAGGATTTAACAAGAAAAATAAAAGTAAAATAGAATATCCTAATCTACCGTCAGCTATAAGACCAATGCCTCATTCAGCTGAAATTCCAGTGCCAGTTTTCGAACAACTACCTCCTCTAGAAGATCTGAGTGATGTTGAAGAACGCAGTGACAGCAATGATGCAGATTTTGACATTCACGAGGATTCAGTTCGTAGGGGATTTGATCAGCACGAGTTGAATGATTTAGCACGTGAGTTGGGCCTATCCAAAAAAGCTTCAGAAATACTAGCATCAAGATGAACGAGAAAAAAACATACTTGAACAAGAAGTGAAGGTATCATACTTTCGAACCAGAGAAAGTACATTTCTGCAGTACTTTCGAAGTGCCAGCGGTTTTGTGTTTTGCCATAACATTCCTGGTTTACTGAAGGAATTAAGGCTTTCAATCTACATACAATCCAAATGAATGGCGATTGTTTATTGATAGCTCAAAGCGGAGCTTGAGTGTGTGTCCTTCTACACAATGGCAATTTGTTTGGCGCAGTCCCTATTGGCATTCGGTCTGTCTTCGTGAAGAATATGGAGATGTAAAGAGAGTCATTGAGTTATTGCAATATGACAAACACAATTGGATCATCGTGTTGACCTTAAAATGGTGTCCTTCCTCTTGGTCAACAACGTGGATACACAAAGTATCCCTGCTTTCTCTGTTGTGGGATAGCAGAGCTCGAGAGGAAGCATGGGTTCAGACGAATTGGCCTCCGAGATCTGATCTTAAACCTGGAGATCCTAACATTGTACATGAGCCACTTGTTGACAGGAAGAAAATAATATTCCCACCTCATGCACATAAAACTAGGTCTCATGAACAATTTGTAAAAGCATTGTCAACTGATGGCGACTGTACATCATCTGGCATTTCCTGGACTGTCAATTGAAAAAATCAAGGCCGGTGTGTTTGATGGTCCACAAATTCGACAGCTCATCAAAGATGAACATTTCAACGGTACTATGTCAGACCTTGAAAAGAATGCTTGGCTATCATTTCAAAGACGTCGTCAAGAACTTTCTTGGAAATACACGTGCAAGTAATTACACAGAATTGTTCAGAAACTATTGGAGAGCTACAAAGCGCTTGGTTGCAACATGAGTTTTAAAGTACATTTTTTGCATAGCCATCTTGCCAACTTTCGGAAAATCTTGGTGCTGCTAGCGACGAGCAAGGTGAACGATTTCACCAAGATTTGAAGGTTATGGAAGAACGTTACCAGGGTAGATGGGATGTGCATATGATGGCTGACTATTGTTGGAGCATCAAACGCGATAGTCCTCAAGTTGAACACTCCAGACAAAGCTACAAACGTAAATTTTTACCTTAACCTGCACACAATTATAGCCTTATCCTTTCTAAAAACATGATAATGATAATAAACATTCTATTCATAGCCTATTTCTTTCATTTTCATTGTATGTTAACATTTGCAACTTTTTATAAAATAAGCACTGTTACTGTTATGTACAGTATTTTTCATATTTTTTAAGAAAACGAAAATCCTACAGTTCAAAAACTTGACGTGATAGAGAAAAACTGAGATCAGTTTTGGATTCAGCACCCAAAAATTACTTAATAACAAGTGTCAGACCTAACTCAACAAAAATTTGTTCCCCAGTGTTATTATTCATTTAATCTTGATTGTTTTGGTGTACTTTATTTAATTCTTCATTTCACTTTGCTTTTGTTTTCTTGTTTCCCTTGTAATGTGTAAGTTTTTTTTGTAAATATACTACTAGGTTAACGACATCTTTGTCATTCCTTACACCCTAAAGTTGGTTCTGTGACTCCCCTAGATCACAGTACGTAACATCTTGGGGGCCTGTCCGGGATATCTAAGTACACATTAACGTAATTACCTATCAACTATTCACTTCACTATGTTGTACTAATGCCACTTAATTGTACTAGCGTTTATGTGTGTTACCTTTGGGAGGACCTGCTATTGTTAACTTAAAGTGGCCACTAAGGTTAATTATTAGTAGTTGATTATGTGTTAACGAGTCATAGGGTTTTCGTTGTCTTTTCCCCACACAGCCGTTTGAGACTCTTTTCAATTAAGGATTTTCATAAGCCATTTCATTATTTGAAAACCTATATTCTCAGTGTTAAGTACTCTGTAATAAATTGACCTTCCGGCCATTTTAGTGTATACCTTAATGGAAAAGAGTAATTAGTCAGGACTTTTGTGTACGTAGTGTGGGCTATTGGCACTCCTGTCTAACGGCTTGTTTATTACTTGATAGTACCATTTACCATGTAACTAAGTTAGTGATTGACAATAATATTATTTAAGGAGGTAATACCGCAACTCAATCACCCGTTCTAGTTTACAGCCATCAGTTAACCGGTTGTTACTAGCCCTTTTCACTTATTTTACCCGTGTTCTTAATTACTTATTTCTGATATCTAGCCATCAGTTTCGGCTACTATTGACATTGTCTGTGTCCTGTCCGCCTCCACCTACTTTAGTAACGACTTAGGTTTGATTAGCAGCTATTACTCCGTACTTAGGGAACGGCCATTAGCAGGTTTTCCCCGTAGATTGCGGAACTTTTCACAATGACAGACTTCAATGCAATCGAGTTTGTAGGTAATCCTTCTGTAGAGGAATTTAAGAATGCTAAAATAATCAAGGACGATCTCAAATATATCGCCAAGACTTTTGGCATTCAGTTTAATGCAGACGTACACAAAGCTCACTTACGCGTACTAATATTAACTCATCTAGGCTGTACAGATGAAGCCCTTCCAGTTGAAACGGGAGCTTCAAACGTAGAAACTGACACTTTACCAACGCCCATAGATTCGGCCAGTATCTGCTCGAGATTGAGAAAAATTAAAATGCAAACATTGAAGATGAAAATGGACTATAAAACTAGAGATAAAACAACATGACCGCCAACTTTGAACTAGAGATAAAACATGACCACCAACATGAACTAGAGATCAAACAACTAGAATACAGGCTCTTCAAGCCAAAAAAGGAACGCCTCAAGTTTTCTCATCAGAAGACTGATTTACTAAAGTATGTTAAGCTAATTCCCCCCTTTTCCTGATAACGATCCTGAAGCGTTTTCAGGAAATTCGAATCCCCTGCTCAACATTTTGGGGATCTCTGAAGCAGACTGGGTGTTGCTCGTTTAAGCCTAAACTACAAAGGTGGGCATTCCGCAATTTTAGTCCACAATTCCGCAATTCCGGGAACTTGCGGAATGGTTATTCGGTGCGGAATTGCGCAATTACGGATGCCTGAAAAAATTGCGGAATTGCGCATTGCAGACCGCCAAAATGTTTAAACGCAATCGCAATAACTTGCGGAATGGGGTAATTCCGGTTGCGGAATTGCGCAATTACGGATGCCTGAAAAAAATGCAGAATTGCGGATTACGGACCGCCAACATTTTGAAACGCAATCGCAATAATTGTGACGGTCACTACCTTCGAAGTGGGAAGTGCCCGCGTGAACATAAGTTCCCAACAAATATTGTGGAGACGACACTGCCAACTGCCAACTTGCCAATGTAAGCACAGTCACTCAGTCAGTGCGTGCTGGAACTTGGGATTGAGAGCGTGTACGCTGGCCGTGTGTGTGATTAGGTTGCCAACCTCCACATCAGGGGCGTATTAGCATCTTGAAACATTGGGGGCTTAGCCAGCAAGGGTATCTTTACATTTTTACAGGATAATTTTTTTTATGAGTATAATGAATATAAATGTGAGACACTGCTCTACCAAGTTTCCCGGGTAATTTGCTTAGGATAACTTTCAAATCATGAAATTAAAATAAAATGAAGACAATCTCATTTGAGGTTCAACTTCGTTATTATTTTATTTTCATCAGTAGGAGAAAAAACCCTAAGAAAAAGAGAGCTTTGGCATGATGAAGCAGTCATATAGTTTGTATATTCCCAATGCTTTGTTCAATACTGAAATTGACCAACCTCGGTCTTGCAATTACTTTTTTTTTTTTACATCACAAAGGAACGGGCCCAAGGACACACAAAAATGCCATTAAAAAAAATGCACTTCTGTTAACTCTGTGCCCTTCTTGTCCATCTGATATTCTCTTTTTCACCTCTCCAAAAGTCTTTTGGTGCCCCCTCTGTCATGCACTCTCATCTCCTCTGTTCTCTCCTCTGTTCTCTCCACCTCTCTCATGTCCCGCTCATAAAAAGGATGCCATCAGATACGCTAAGTAAATCTAACCAAAAATCTTGTTTTTTACTAAAATTGATGTTGGCCCCCGTCAGTGCTTATCTTATTTTTGAGAGAAAAATAAATAATAAATAAAAAAAATAAAAAAAGGTATTTGGGATCCGGACTTTTTCATAAAACATTCGGGGCTACAGCCCCCCAAAGCCCAGGCTAACTACGCCCCTGCAGTCCACATGCTGAACCAGAAGAAGTGGGAGGAGGAGGAGGAGGAGGAGGAAAAGGAAAAATTAGTAGATTACTTAGATTAGTGATTACTGGCCAGTAGACTGTGAAGTGTAAAAGTAAAGAAAAAACACTAAAGAGACAAAGACTTAATTGTGAAGGACAAATAACAAGTATAGACAGAACCGAATAGGGAAAACAGAAGTATTAAACATTAATAAAGAGTCTAGAGACATTTTCAAATTTTAATTGTAGGTGTTAAGAGTCTAGAGATGTTTAAGAGTCTAGAGACATGTTTTTTTTAATTGTAGGTTTTTGTTTTTAAATTTTAGGTGTCAAAATTAGTTTGCGGAATTGCGGATTGCGGAATTGCGATTGTGAAAAGGCCTATCTGAAAAAATTGCAGAATTGCGATGCGGAATGGTGCAGGTCGGAATTGCGGAATTGCGATTGCGGAATTGGAAAAAAAAAATTTCGATGCCCACCTCTGCTAAACTATCTGAGAAAGCCTTAACAGTTTGTAACAATATCGAAAAACATATGATTATGAAACTGTAAAATATGCCATTCTGTCATCCTACTCAATCTCTACATAAGCCCAGCAAACATGGGCTATGCGGGCCTTGTCGGCTTGTCCGGGGGTTAACGTAAACGGGCACCTGGCGGCAAGGCCCGAAACTGGGTTTTTCGGCCAAAAAATGTGATGAAAGGGGGCCGNGAAATAAATATTCCCATGAAACAATTTGTAAAAGCATTGTCAATGATGGCGACTGTACATCATTTGGCATTTCCGGGACTGTCAATTGAAAAAATCAAGGCCGGTGTGTTTGATGGTCCCCCAAATTCGACAGCTCATCAAAGATGAACATTTCAAGGGTTTACTAGTCAGACCTTGAAAAGAATGCTTGGCTATCATTCAAAGACGTCTTTCAAGAACTTTCTTGGAAATACACGTGCAAGTAATTACACAGAAATTGTTCAGAAACTATTGGAGAGCTACAAAGCGCTTGGTTTGCAACATGAGTTTTAAAGTACTTTTTTTTGCATAGCCATCTTGCCAACTTTCCGGAAAATCTTGGTGCTGCTAGCGACGAGAAAGGTGAACGATTTCACCAAGATTTGAAGGTTATGGAAGAACGTTACCAGGGTAGATGGATGTGCATATGATGGCTGACTATTGTTGGAGCATAAAACGCGATAGTCCTCAAGTTGAACACTCCAGACAAAGCTACAAACTTTAAATTTTTTACCTTAACCTGCACCCCATTATAGCCTTATCCTTTCAAAAAAACATGATAATGATAAATAAAACATTCTATTCATGCCTATTTCTTTCATTTTTCATTGTATGTTAACATTTGCAAACTTTTTATAAAATAAGCACTGTTACTGTTATGTACAGTATTTTTCATATTTTTTAAGAAAACGAAAATCCTACAGTTCAAAAAACTTGACGTGATAGAGAAAAATGAGATCATTTTTGGATTCAGCACCAAAAATTACTTAATAACAAGTGTCAGACCTAACTCAACAAAAAATTTTTTCCCCAGTGTTATTATTCATTTAATCTTGATTGTTTTGGTGTACTTATTTAATTCTTCATTTCACTTTGCTTTTGTTTTCTTGTTTCCCTTGTAATGTGTAAGTTTTTTTTGTAAATATACTACTAGGTTAACGACATCTTTGTCATTCCTTACACCCTAAAGTTGGTTCTGTGACTCCCCTAGATCACAGTACGTAACATCTTGGGGGCCTGTCCGGGATATCTAAGTACACATTAACGTAATTACCTATCAATATTCACTTCACTATGTTGTACTAATGCCACTTAATTGTAATAGCGGGTTTTTGTGTGTTACCTTTGGGAGGACCTGCTATTGTTAACTTAAAGTGGCCACTAAGGTTAATTATTATAGTTGATTATGTGTTAACGAGTCATAGGGTTTTCGTTGTCTTTTCCCCACACAGCCGTTTGAGACTCTTTTTAATTAAGATTTTCATAAGCCATTTCATTATTTGAAAACCTATATTCTCAGTGTTAAGTACTCTGTAATAAATTGACCTTCCGGCCATTTTAGTGTATACCTTAATGGAAAAGAGTAATTAGTCAGGACTTTTGTGTACGTAGTGTGGGCTATTGGCACTCCTGTCTAACGGCTTGTTATACTTGATAGTACCCTTTACCATGTAACTAAGTTAGTGATTGACAACAATATTTTTTAAGGAGGTAATACCGCAACTCAATCACCCGTTCTAGTTTACAGCCATCAGTTAACCGGTTGTACTAGCCCTTTTCACTTATTTTACCCGTGTTTTTAATTACTTATTTCTGATATCTACCATCAGTTTCGGCTACTATTGACATTGTCTGTGTCCTGTCCGCCTCCACCTACTTTAGTAACGACTTAGGTTTGATTAGCAGCTATTACTCCGTACTTAGGGAACGGCCATTAGCAGGTTTCCCCGTAGATTGCGGAACTTTTCACAATGACAGACTTCAATGCAGTCGAGTTTGTAGGTAATCCTTCTGTAGAGGAATTTAAGAATGCTAAAAATAATCAAGGACGATCTCCAAATATATCGCCAAGATTTTTGGCATTCAGTTTAATGCAGACGTACACAAAGCTCACTTACGCGTACTAATATTAAACTCATCTAGGCTGTACAGATGAAGCCCTTCCAGTTGAAAGGGGAGCTTCAAACGTAGAAACTGACACTTTACCAACGCCCATAGATTCGGCCAGTATCTGCTCGAGATTGAGATAATTAAAATGCAAAAAATTGAAGATGAAAATGGACTATGAACTAGAGATAAAACAACATGACCGCCAACGTGAACTAGAGATAAAACATGACCACCAACATGAACTAGAGATCAAACAACTAGAAATACAGGCTCTTCAAGCCAAACAAGGAACGCCTCAAGATTCTCATCAGAAGACTGATTTACTAAAGTATGTTAAGCTAATTCCCTCCTTTCCTGATAAACGATCCTGAAGCGTTTTTCAGGAAATTCGAATCCACTGCTCAACATTTTGAGATCTCTGAAGCAGACTGGGTTGCCCGTTAAGCCTAAACTACAAAGGTGGGCATTCCGCAATTTTAGTCCACAATTCCGCAATTCCGCAACTTGCGGAATGGTTATTCGGTTGCGGAATTGCGCAATTACGGATGCCTGGAAAAAATTGCGGAATTGCGCATTGCAGACCGCCAAAATGTTTAAACGCAATCGCAATAACTTGCGGAATGGGTAATTCGGTTGCGGAATTGCGCAATTACGGATGCCTGAAAAAAATGCAGAATTGCGGATTACGGACCGCCAACATTTTGAAACGCAATCGCAATAATTGTGACGGTCACTACCTTCGAAGTGGCAAGTGCCCGCGTGAACATAAGTTCCCAACAAATATTGTGGAGACGACACTGCCAACTGCCAACTTGCCAAGTGTAGCACAGTCACTCAGTCAGTGCGTGCTGGAACTTGGGATTGAGAGCGTGTACGCTGGCCGTGTGTGTGATTAGTTGCCAACCTCCACATCAGGGGCGTATTTAGCATCTTGAAACATTGGGGGCTTAGCCCAGCCAAGGGATATCTTCACATTTTTACAGGATAATTTTATTTATGAGTATAATGAATATAAGATGTGAGACACTGCTCTACCAACTGGCTCCGGTAATTTGCTTAGGATAACTTTCAAATCATGAAATTAAAATAAAATGAAGACAATCTCAGTTGAGGTTCAACTTCGTTATTATTTTTATTTTCATCAGTAGGAGTAAAACCCTAAGAAAAAGAGAGCTTTGGCATGATGAAGCAGTCATATAGATTGTATATTCCCAATGCTTTGTTCAATACTGAAATCTGACCAACCTCGGTCTTGCAATTACTTTTTTTTTTTTACATCACAAAGGACTGGCCAAGGACACACAAAAATGCACTTTAAAAAAATGCACTTCTGTTAACTCTGTGTCTTCTTGTCCATCTGATATTCTCTTCTTCACCTCTCCAAAAAGTCTTTTGGTGTCCCCTCTGTCATGCACTCCTCATCTCCTCTGTTCTCTCCTCCTGTTCTCTCCACCTCTCTCATGTCCTGCTCATAAAAAGGATGCCATCAGCATACGCTAAGTAACATCTAACCAAATATCTTGTTTTTTACTAAAAATTGATGTTGGCCCCAGTCAGTGCTTATCTTATTTTTGAGAGAAAAAATAAATAATAAATAAAAAGAATAAAAAAAGGTATTTGGGATCCGGGACTATTCATAAAACATTCGGGGCTACAGCCCCCAATGCCCAGGCCTAACTACGCCCCTGCAGTCCACATGCTGAACCAGAAGAAGTGGGAGGAGGAGGAGGAGGAGGAGGAAGAGGAAGATTAGTAGATTACTTAGATTAGTGATTACTGGCCAGTAGACTGTGAAGTGTAAAAGTAAAGAAAAACACTAAAAGAGACAAAGACTTAATTGTGAAGGACAAGTAACAAGTATAGACAGAAACAGAATAGGAATACAGAAGTATTAAACATTAATAAAGAGTCTAGAGACATTTTCAGTTTTAATTGTAGGTGTTTAAGAGTCTAGAGATGTTTAAGAGTCTAGAGACATGTTTTTTTTTAATTGTAGGTTTTTTGTTTTAATTGTAGGTGTCAAAATTAGTTTGCGGAATTGCGGAATTGCGGAATTGCGATTGTGAAAAGGCCTATCTGAAAAAAATTGCAGAATTGCGATTGCGGACTGGTGCAGGTCGGAATTGCGGAATTGCGATTGCGGAATTGGAAAAAAAATTGCGATGCCCACCTCTGCTAAACTATCTGAGAAAGCCTTAACAGTTTGTAACAATATCGAAAACAATACTGATTATGAAACTGTAAAATATGCCATTCTGTCATCCTACTCAATCTCTACATAAGCCCAGCAAACATGGGCTATGCGGGCCTGTGTCGGCTTGTGCCGGGTACGTATCGGCACCGGCGGCAGGGCGACTGGTTTCGGCAAATCGGATGAAGCCGATGTCGGCCCTGCAGCGGGAACTGTATATCGGGCCAATTATTGATAAATTCGTACAGGCCCAACACAGTCTTCCTTGACTCGGCCCAAGGATAATATATTAAGTGGATGTGACATGAATGGCCGGGCCGAAGGACTTAAATAGGGTCCAAAGCTCGGATTAAGGATAATTGTTGATTATTAGGTGGCTGAATCGTAGCCAGGCAGTCAGCTGTTGGCCACTCGCACCCGTTGTGACGGCATTGTCTCGAAGCCAATATTAAAAATATTACCAGTGGAAGTGGCCGGGCGCCCGCGGCGCTACATTTACTGCTCTTACAGGCCTCTCAGGCTGAGGATCGACTTCATCTACTCCACACAGACTTATAAAGGTACGTAGGAAAGGATGGTGACAACTTAGAAATGATAAATGCTCAAATATATAGACAAGACTTATAAAAGCCTCAGAACTTTGCCTTTACCTCAGATAAATTCTAGAGTCCCTTCCCGCCCTAATTAGTGGGTTTTTTTTCCCTCCAGACCTTAACAGATCATTTCAGATACCTCTAACACGTAAATATAAAGTGGGGGAAAGATGCCACCTACAACCCCCCTGCCCCCCCTAAATGACCCCATCCTTTGGATCCCCCAAAATAATTTTACGAACCTAACCTCACTATAACTTTACCAAACCTTACCAATAACCTCCTAGCGAGACTTAATGGCGGGGAACTAGAATTTTACCAGGTTAGGTTAGGTTATATTGAGGTAAGGTTAGTAATTAATCTTTTTGGGTCTCTCTAGCAGGTTATTAGTAAGGTTAGGCTTGGTTATAGTGAGGTTAGGCTAGGTTATATTGAGGTTAGGTTAGGTTATAGTGAGGGTAGAATATATATTAATATTTACCATAGTATATTTTTGAGGGGTTCAGGGGTGTCGTTTAGGGGGGAGGGAGGGTGAAGGGGCAGCTCTCCTCCACTTTATAATTACGTGTTAGAGGTATCACAAGTGATCTGTGAAGGTCTGGAGTAAAGCTAATAAGGGCGGGAAAGGACTCTAGAATTGTACCGCTTCAGGGAGTTAAGTAATAAGGCTTGTGGCGAAGATGTTTACTTGGTGATTGGGTTTTACTGTAATGCAGTTTAAAGCATTACAAGGCACGAGTTATAACCGTCCTCAAGTTATAGAACTGACAATTTGCAGCATTTATAATCCCTATAACCCGACGGAAATGAGATATAACACATGGGGGGTCTGGAGTGGCGAAATCCCCCCCCCCCCTCCCAGCGAGGTTATAATAGGAAAAGTAATCAATGCCCAGGTTAGGTTAGTTAACTAGCGGGGGGGGGGGATTCTGAATGGGCGCAGCCCCCCAGTTATGTCAGGAGAATTTTGGTCAAAAGAGGATATTGTACTAAACTGCAGTTTTACTGGTGGTTGTGATGAATGGGTATCTGATGTAGCCTTTGGTACCCTACAGCAGTACTGACCCTACTGGGCTAATATTTAGAACATGACTGTGTCTGGATTAAAGTCTTTTTCACCTTTCTACTGTTTCTATAGATGTGTGTTTTCCCTCTCTCTCCACACCTTTGCCCAAAAAGCGTTTGCTTGTAAAGGGCTGTTTGCAACCCCATATCCTGTTATAATCATCATAAAATATTGTAAAATGGCAAACATAATAAAGTGTTAAAGTGATGAGAACGAGTGTGAAAGTAGCAATTAAATGTTGTGCAAACATAAAATTTTTCTTAGGCTAGGTTAGTTTAAGGGCAAGGCTAAGTTAGGTTAGTTTAAGAGCAAGGCTAAGTTAGGTTAGTTTAAGGGCAAGGCTAAGTTAGGTTAGTTTAAGGGCAAGGCTAAGTTAGGTTAGTTTGAGGGTTAGATTAAGTTAGTTTAATGGTTTCTTTAGGTATTATTTGTTTACTTTTACAAATGGAGTGTTTTTTTCCGTCAAAACGTCTAAAATGTGTATTTTTAGAAATGCTGTCACTATTTTTAAAACTGTCATCTTCATTTAAAGAAGCAACACCTGCCTCGGTTCTACTGCATTTTTGATACATTACAAGGCACGTAGTTATAACTGCCTTCAACTTGTAAATCTGACCATTAGCAGTATTTCTAAGATATTTTGGTACTTTCAACCATTAATTGAGTATGTGGTTAAAATTGTTCTATTCCTATGTATTCTGGTGTGTCTATTAAATGATGGTTTAAAAAAAAAAAATCGGAAATGCCTCATTTTGCAGTTATCTCCCCATTACTCCTGCTTCAGGTTAGGCTACGCAACCAATGTCCTGGTTAGGTTAGTGGCTATTATTTTACACACTGTGCCTGATCTCAATTCTAGGTAAAGATGCATTGCGTATGGATTTGGTAGAGTGTAAATTTTAGTTTATGCGACACCCCGAAAGTGCAGAAATAGGTGTAGGAAAAAAATAATAAATGTCGTAAATAACCAAAGTTTAGGATACTATAAGGATTACTAAAAAAACATTCTCTCTCAACTTCACAGGATTTGTACAATGCAACTAGTTAAAGTAATCATAAAATAGTTTAGACATCTTTTCATCCATTATGATTTGCACCAACATTCTTTGTATTGTGGTCAGTGGCGTACCCAGAAAATTGAAAAGGGGGGGCCAATATATATATATATATAATATATATATTATATATATATATATATATATAAAATATATATATATATATATATATATATATATATATATATATAATATATATATATATATAAAATATATATAATTATATATATAATCAAAAAATATAAAAAAATATGAAGAAAAAAAATGAAAGAAAAAAAATATATATATAAAATCTAAAATATATAAATAAATAAAATCTATATAAACAAATTATATATAAAGTAAAATAAGACAAAATATATATATAAAATCAAGAAATATAAAAAAAAAAATAATAATGATAAAGAAATATATATAAAAAAGTATAAAAAATCGCATTATATAAAAAAAAAAATATAAAAAATTCAAAATAAAAAAATATAGCTAATAAAAAAAATATAAATAAAAAAAAAACAGAATTTTTTTTTTTAAATTAAAATAAGTAATTTTGTCTCTCTCTCTCTCTCCTCCCCTCTCTCCTCTCTTCTCCTCTCTCTCTCCTCTCTCTCTCTCTCTCTCTCTCCTCTCTCTCTCTCTCTCTCTCTCCCCTCTCTCTCTCTCTCTCTCCTCTCTAATACTTTATATATAAAATTTTATAAAATATATATATATATATATATTGGCGCTATCTATATATATATATTGGTTATATTTTTTTCTTTGCAAAAGGGGGGGGGGGGGGGCATGGCCGCATGGCCTCCCCCTCGGTACGCCACTGATTGTGGTCTATATTGTATTGTAAGGTGTAATTGAAGTGATTGCAGGTTGAACAATCTCTTTTGTGAAGATTATTGGCCGATAGAACAAATAAAAAATCTGCAAAGAGTTATGTAAACTTATGACAGTGCATCGGATCATGAAAATCTAATCTTAGTTTTCTTTTTCAGAGCAACTTGTGATCAAAGCCTTTTAGGTGGTGAAGAAGGCACCAACATGGGAGCATGGCACATGGTATCTTTAATGAAACAGAAGAGGACACCAGTGGCTTGCTGTACAGGACAGCCCCCTGCACATCTGACAGATGGTGGGAATTCTATTATTTATCCGATTTGCTATGGGTTGAGACTTAACACCTCTGGTTGTATAAGTTCTCAGTGGTTTAGGTAAACCTGATAATTTTCTGATGCATTTCGGTAATCTTTTTTCCTTAACCTAACCTAACCTAATTTACAGAGATTGATAGACTTTCAGGCTACATTTTCCTTTTTCTTTCTGTTTAACGTCAGATTTTCCCATAATGTCTTATGAGGTTAGACGATCGATGATACTTATCCAATTTTATTCTCGGCGTTCATCATTTAGATTTGCAGCATCTCAATATTCATGACTTGTCACATATAGTACATAGTTCATGAATAGTGCATGAGCAGGATAACAGCTCCCATAAGAGCCATAAGAGTCTTCCCTGTTATAACTATACGTTATGGGTTAAAATTGAATATATATATATATATATATAATATTATATATTATATATATATATATATATATATATATATATATATATATATATAAAATATATTATATATATATGTATATAATTTATTGATTTATTTAATTATTTATTTATTCATTTATGTATTTCTTTGTTTATTTATTTCGTTATTTGTCTGTTCATTAATAGAAATTTTACCACATTTGTCTGGACTTTTTTTCCACTTTTGTAACAATACAGTGATTATATTTTTATGAAAATTATATTTATATACACAATTACTTTTGTTTCATTTACAGTAATTTTATACTTGTAGCATCGGCCTGATGGTGTATTAGGGCACACATTGTGCATTGGATTGCTGACTGCCAGTGCCAGACTGCCTCAACCACAGGCAAGACTGATATACTGCAGCCAAGACTGATGATTATGGCTTAATTTGAAGTAATAGTGATAATTTTTATTCTTTGTTGCACTATAGGCCTATTGGTCCTTAGCTCATACTGTAAGAGTTGAGAAACCATTCAATCCTGGCAACAGGTTATTCCATTCACAAATCTGTGTTCATTTAAAAGTGGGGCGGTGTAGCGCGCCGACTAGCTGCCCTGCCCGGATAGCTACCCTACCACGACTACGCACACGCTGCAGATGACGTCACACAGGAAAACATTGGCCACGCCTCCAGGACCAGAACATTATCATCAAATTCGCTTATTTAACCTAAATAAGTCTACAAAACTTAACCCAAACCTATCTTAAACCTAACCAAACCTAAATCATATCTAAACCAAGCCTTAACTTAACCTTAATTTAAAACCCAATCAAACTTAAGTAACCTAATATACCTTGCTATTATCATATAAAAATAAATGGTTAAATTTTGGTTAAGTTAAGGTTTGGTTAGGTTTGATTTAGGTTTGGTTAAATTTGGATAGGTTTGGAGTTAAGTTTTGTAGACATTTAGGTAAAATAAGCGAATCTGACGATAATGTTCTGGTCCAGGAGGCGTGGTCAATGTTTTCCTGTGTGATGTCATCTGTCGTACGTGCGCAGTCGTGGCAGGGTAACTAGTCGGCGTGCTACACTGGCATTAGGAACGGTAAAGCGATTCAGCTGCTTTATCGGCCTGCTTGTGGCACTATTCAGCTGCTATATGGGCCCACTTGTGGCACTATTCAAATGCTAAGTAGGCCTGCTTGTGGCACTATTCAAATGCTAAGTCGGCCTGCTTGTGGCACTATTTGGATGCTAAATCGGCCTGCTTGTGGCACGATTCAGTTGCTGTGTAGGCCCGCTTATGGCATTATTGGGGTGCTAAATCGCTTGCTTGTGGCACGATGCAGTTGCTGTGTTGGCCCGCTTATGGCATTATTTGGATGCTAAATCGGCTTGCTTGTGGCACGATGCAGTTGCTGTGTTGGCCCGCTTATGGCACGATATAGATGCTATGTCGGCCCGTTTGTGACTCAGTAGTGGCAATAGTTTGGTTACGGTTTGCCGACACAGATCTGACACAGAAACGTAACGTAACCGACACAGGCCCGGGGTGCAAACATGTAGGCTACGCACAAGTTGTCGGTCCGCAGCCAGGCCGATAACTTCATTACGGTTTGCCGACTCAATGCCAATATGCCGTTTGTGATTTGCCGACACTAATTTGATGCCGGCCCGTCATGACAATGTTTGCTGGGAGGATACCGCCAAGCTTTCCGTAACCATAACAAACTGCAATATCAAACCTACAGAGAATTTGCATCTGAAAAGTTACGTTCCTTAAAGAGATGGTTGAAATCTGCATCCGTAGACACGTTTGAGAAGTTAATGAATATTGTTGCTTTAGAGGAATTTGTCGGAAAAGCTCCTCACTGTGAAGGTGCACATTATTGACAGAGAGGAAACAGACTTAATTAAAGCCGCCCAATTGGCTGACGTCTATTCACTCGTGCACCCCTCACCAACCAGGGAGAGGAGATCCTTACAGCCATCTGTAAGTTGTCTAGCGTTCTAAGGATGGTAATGCTGTCCATGCTCCCTAAAAAACTCCACGTGCTTCTTTTGTAAAACCTGGAATGTATCTCAAACTGCCAGATCCAAGTGTAAGTAAGCCAAGGTAGTCTCCTAAAAAACTGCCTGTCTTCTGTGCAAATTCCACTA
>JACEEZ010021680.1:0-17937 GCA_016584305.1 Chionoecetes opilio
TTTTTTTTCACTTTAAAACTTTATCAGATCACCCATACTAGCCTCCGAGTGATGCAAATTTAAGACCTTCAAACTTTATCATAACAAAATTTACGCATCCCCTGATCAGTTTGGTCATCCTTCTCTGTACTGATTATAACAAAGCTATATCCGTCCTTTAATACGGGAACCAGACACTGTACCGCATAATCTATAGGCCATGGGCCAGACTACGAAAAGTTTCCCCCTTTCTTTAACCTGCCACATTTTGTTCAGTTATTTTGATGTATAGGAACAAGACTTCATCATCCAGAGTGGAATTTAGCAAAGGTTTGAGCAAAGAATTAGCTTTAGAAATAGATGAGACAGCTGTAGAGCCATACGGAAAAGCATAAGAGGGAAAGATGAACAATTAAATTTGTTAGATATGTTTTTAGGTAGATGTCAGAAGTCAGAAGTCCGAGAGGAGTCTGATTCACAAATATTTGACATTTTCTATTAATGAGCGTTTTGGTATGTTGAAGAAAAAAATTGGCTTGATTACGGGCAGAAATATGAATGACGAGAGTTTCAGGAGAAGGATGGTTACAGTACTTCTGTGAGGTGCCTCTTGGACAGCATGAGAAAAGCAAAGGTAAACCAAGGTTTACGGGATTTAGAATTAAAGAAAGTGTGTTGAATGTATGTTTCCATGCATAAGACAATCACCTCAATTAAGCGCTATGCACAAATAGATGAGTTGCAATGCCAGAAGCACCTCCGCTTAGGTGGGTCCCGAGGCAGTATTGTAGTGAAGGACAGATACAAGAAAAGATTGAGACCGCAGGAGCCCAACGGAGGGAACAAATTCACAGAGTAAGCATAAGGATTAGAGCTTAGGAAAAGATCAAGAATGTTGGCTGTCTCCAAGGCTGTCAAGAACACGGGTAGAGTGCTTCACCAGCTCTTCTAGGGCTTAGAGGATAGAAAATCTGATAGATTTGTTCACGAGGTTGGTCAGTGAAAAAATATGATAGCCAATGCTGGTAGTGAACATTGAAATCCCCAAGAATTGAAATCTCTGCAAAAGGAAAATGAGATTGAAATGTACTACCACTTGGATGTTAAATAGTCAAAGAATTTTACATAGTTTGAGGAGTTAGGTGTGAAATATACGAACAGCGCATATATATCGAGGCGAGTAAGAGAGACATTGAAGTCGAAGCCAAATGGTAGAAAATTCTGAAGATACAAGGCCGTGGCCACGAGAGCAGGTGGTGTCATTACGTACATATACGCAACAGCCAGGTTTGGATTGAAAATGATAACAGAGAGAGTAAGAGGAAGCAGAAAGGGGACTGCTGTTAGTGCTCACAGACATCTGGGTTTCAGTGACGAAAATAAGATAGGGTCTAAAGGATGAGAGGTGATGTTCCATAGATTTGAAATTAGATCGAAGACCGCGATCTAAACTTTGCAATTGCAGCGCTATTGGGTTTTTACTAATAAGTTAAATGATCTTGAATACCCTAAACAAAAAATCAAGTCGATTTGTCACCCCAAAAACAGCTGGAATACATAAGTTCTTCTTGTTTTTAGCCTTGCTGGTTGAAAATTGGCGTTGTATTCAGTTTTCCCCCTTCCGCCAGCAGCCATTTTCAATATATATTTACGGGCAACAAAAAATCTCTTAACTAACAATGATTTTCTTGAAGCTTAGACATCATAGTAACTGAAAGAAAGGATGGCAGGTATAAAGGAAGGGGAAGGATGGAAGGTTATCGTAGCCTTTGGTCACTAGTTGAGGTTTAACTAAAGCCAAATAGAACTTTAGATTAACCTCAGTAATTATAATGCTAACACTTCTGGCAATGAATCCTAAAACACTATAAGCCCTAGCTCTATTTATACACTCAATACATTGTTTCCTAAGACTGAGGTCTGAGCTTACCGCACTCCTAATTCCTTCTCACCTTCTGATATTTTAGTGATACATTGCGAATAGTCGTCATATCGTGAATAGTAAATTTCGCCATTGCGAACTTATCTAAGTCTCCCTACAGTCTGGCTACGACAGAATGTGATCTAATAATCTTACAGTATCATCAGCAGACTTATTGATATCACTGTTTATCCCATTGTCTAAGTCCTTGATGTAAATACAAAAATTTAAAACTATTGTCCTGTACAACGCACAGGAACCATTTTTTCTACAACAACCATTCCACCACCACCACCAATCATCACTGCCTTCACCACAACAATCACCAAGACAGCCACGTCAGCTCTCACTCAGTACAGCCTCCGTATTCAAACATCTTTTAATTTATCTTCAACGCCACAACTAATCTCTCTCTCTCTCTCTCTCTCTCTCTCTCTCTCTCTCTCTCTCTCTCTCTCTCTCTCTCTCTCTCTCTCTCTCTCTCTCTCTCTCTCTCTCTCTCTCTCTCTCTCTCTCTCTCTCTCTCTCTCTCTCTCTCTCTCTCTCTCTCTCTCTCTCTCTCTCTCTCTCTCTCCCCCCCGTCAGCCAGTATCCACAGCCTGCCTCATGCCCTCAACAGCCCCAATAATAGCATCAACTGTACGTGTTGTGACTTTTAGAAACTCTCGCTCCCTGCAGGACAACAAACATCATAGGGTGTCGTAAGGCGAAATATGTTAATAGAAGGTGACAACATACCCAGCAGCCTTTGCGACATGGCGTTTCAGAGACAGATTCCCTCATGTTAGCGGCAATGCACACTTACCTGAAAAAAGAGAAAAAAGTAAAATTAATAATTATTTATGCATATAAAACTATAATTCATTCGTGCGCCAGATATGTGTAAATAAAGAACAAGATGTTCCCCTTATGTTTTATCCATTATGGGTGAAGGTAAAAGAGAAAAATATTCATAGATTAAACCAAAAAAATTTTACTGCTCTGAAATGCAAATTTTTTCAATTTTTCATGCTGGCATGTTAACATAATTATTCATAGCAACGTAAAGAGAACAGCGAGATGTTATGGAATTACAATATCACATAGAGATAAACTAAATGTATGAGAATTACGTATATACCAATAATTATAAATATAATCATTCCCACACCAGATGAGTGAGAATACGATAACATGTTTTTCATGCCATTTTGGATGATATTGCATAGCCTAGTAAATATATATGTTCATAACTAGGTATTAAAAATCAACTGGTTTTAAAAGTTCAAATTATATATATTTTTCATCCAGAACACAAACAATCTTTCAACAGAACGAATTTTATCACATACGACCAAAAACAGTAAATATCAGAAGAATGAAATGCATCATATAACAGTTTTTACTCCTGTGATTAAAAACTTTGCCCCCTAAAAAAATATAATTCAATTTCTATATACAAAAAATATATATTCAAGGCAGGAGATTCAATTAGTAACCAAGGCTCAGTAACACTGTGAAATTCTTGCAAGCTGAAAGTACCCTCTCAGGCAAAAGTCTCCTCGCTGGCAACCTCTATTGTTACCCCTTACCCTCATCCCTCTCTTTTCCCCTTTGTCATCTCCTCCCCTCCAGTTACTTGAACAGCTCAAGCACAAGGTGGAGTGAAAGGTAATGGAATGAGGTTGTTTCGTCCAGCACCTTCTTCCCAATTTTCCTTTTCCTCTTTTACCTCTTCTTGTCCTCATATCTCTCTTTCCTCTTCTCTCTCTCTCTCTCTCTCTCTCTCTCTCTCTCTCTCTCTCTCTCTCTCTCTCTCTCTCTCTCTCTCTCTCTCTCTCTCTCTCTCTCTCTCTCTCTCTCTCTCTCTCTCTCTCTCTCTCTCTATTACACACAGACACACACACACACACACACGGAACACAGACACACACACACACACACACATATACATCGACCTTGTACCCCACGCCAACGAGGTAATATAAATTTATCAATTCGTGATTTTAAAAGTTTCGGAACGGTAGTTTGTGTAAAATTACACCAAGGAATGAATACCTTTAGGTTTCATTAGGAAAATTATACGGTAAATACAAAATATCAAAAGCTTTTTTGTGTTACCGATTTTATCTTTAATCCTCTCCTTTAGATAGTCCTGATGTAGGTGCCTTTTTGTACCTACTTATTTTTATGAGTTCCTATCCATGTAGTCTTTTCCTCTTGCAAAATTTAACACATCTTCACCTGTACTCATATTACGATTAGCATAATACCTGAGAAGAGGGAGAAAAAAACTCAAGCTTAGCTTATGTAATATAAACAAATGATAATGTATGATAAGGTTTGATACAGGTTTCATCATGTTTACCCTTTGCTGTTAAGATGGTTAGAGAGGCAACGAAAGTGATGTGAGGCAAAGCCGAGAATGAGGGAGATAAGTACACATTACATTAGCTCCGAAACTAAATATAAGCGTTATATTAAAGACGAGAGTGAATACAAAGGATTGCGGCGATATAATGGCATTGTTGTTGTTCAAAGATCAAAATGAGAGAGTGAGAAAGAAAAAAAAAGAGAAGGAATGAGGAGAGGGGAGCGAGTGAGAGAGAGAGAGAGAGAGGGGAGAGAGAGAGAGAGAGAGGAGAGAGAGAGAGAGAGAGAGAGAGAGAGAGAGGAGAGAGAGAGAGAGAGAGAGAGAGAAGAGAGAGAGAGAGAGAGAGAGAGGAACGAGAGAGAGAGAGGAGGGGGAGAGAGAGAGAGAAGAGAGAGAGAGAGGAGAGAGAGAGAGGGGAAAAGAGAGAGAGAGAGAGAGGAGAGAGAGAGAGAGAGAGAGAGTGGAGTGAGAGTGAGAGAGAGAGAGAGAGAGAAAAAGAGAGAGAGAGAAAAGAAAAAAAAAAAAGAAAAAATAAAAACAAAAAGCATTTAATAAAAACTTTTAAAATATAAAAGACTAATAGATGAACAGACGGTACTTTATAGATTTAAAAAAAAGCATACACACACACCACACACACACACACACACACACCACACAACCAACACATACACACACACACACACACACCACCACACACAACACACCACACAAACCAACACACACACCCACACACAGACAGACAGACAGACACACACACACACACACACACACACACACACACACACACAGTACCGCACAACATCCACACACAAAAAATCCACACCCCCACACAACACAACACACCCCAACACACCCCCAAACACACACACCCACACACACACACCCACACACCCCTACACACACCAAAACACACCACACACACCAAGTGTCACACACACACAAAAACACACACCCCAAACACACACACACACACACAACAACACACACAAAACACATACCACCCCACACACACACGCACACACACACACACAAACACACACACACACACACAAACAGACACTAAACACACACCACACACACACCGTACACGCACACCCCCACACCACACATCCACACACTCACACACACAACAACAACACACACACACAACACACACACACACCACACACACACACACACAACCCCCACAAAAACACACACACACACACACACACACACATATATAAAAAACAATTTATATAAACAGACAAGCAAATGAACTGATTGGGGGAAGCCATACACGCATAGAGGCATGTGAAGGCTCGAATGTCCAATTGAGTGGGGAACAGTTTAAGCGTAACTTTTATAAAGTTAATAATAAAACCCCTTTTTGTTTGGGAGATTTTTGGGGAGTAGACTTCTTGCACTGGAAACTAGGAAGGGTCGTCTTGTTTAGGGAGCGGAGGAAGGGAAAACCAATAAAGTACCTGGCGTTTGTGGGTTCGGGTTTAGGACAAAACCCTTCTCCCCTTTGTTTCTACTTTCTCTTGATTCATGTGACAAGCATATGTTTCGGAACTTATACATTTGAGTGGTAGGAGGTGCCCTGCTGGGCTTAGAATTTGATCATTATGTTAGTCTAAACCAATTTTGAAATATAATTGGAAAACATCAAAGTGGACATAGTCAAAAGCAGTGTAAAATGTTTTTTAGGAAGTGCTGCATGTGGCGTTGTAGATGGAGACAGTTGAGTACCCATGCAGACACAATCCCAAACACACAGATTGATAGAGATAGATGATATATAGATGGTTTATTGACCACAGCTCCAATTACAACCAGTATATCTGACTTTAGAATATGCACAAATAAACTTGATAAAAATCAACAGAAAAAATGCCATAATCCACATAATCAAACAACAACCAAAAGGTTAAACAATTTTAACATAATTTTCCCAGCTGACACAACTTCATATACTATATCCGTAATATAAGATATCATAAATAAACTTACATGAGATACCATGAGAAATACCTTCACCTAAAATTTCTTCTAATCTTGTAATTTTATACTGTTTTCTTATTATTTCCGTTAAAAGACACACCTCTAGCACATGTCTCTCTGTTTGGACAAGTCCACAAAAACACAAACGTTCTTTAATGGGACCACGCCCTCTCCTGTTCCATCGTCCCGTCCTCACCGCTAAATTGTGTTCACTTACACAAAATCTAGTAAATGACATACGGTGGAACTCGTTCAACATGTGTTTTGTCTTGTATATTTCGTGCACTGTAAAGTTGCGGTTAAATTGCTTGTACACGAGACACCCCAACGACACTGATTCAGCAATCATTGCTGAAGGCTGTTGGGGAGGCGGTGGCCGATTAGTTACCGTCTTGGAGGGATGAACTCAATGTCCCGAGTTTTAATCCTGCTGGAGGCAACTCTTTCAAGAGCCTGGTAGGGGAGCAGAAGGTCTCGAGTTCAAGTCTCACCAAGGAGCAACTGTCAAATCCATCGTACGAGTGGCCGAAGAAACCCGTATGCAGCTATATACCTGTCTTCCGATTGCGAGTGTGACGGAGAACTCTAGGGGCTGCATGAGCCTAAACTGAAGATCCGAACATCACAGAAAACGGGATCTTCAACTAAGACAGTAGTTCCCAACGTTTTTGCACTCGCGACCCCTTTCCCAAAATCTTGAAACCCACATGACCCCCTGTTATCAGTAGCTTGATTTAGATTTTTGTTTTCTGTGAAGGAAAAGGGAAATAAACATAAAAAAAATGTATGCATGAATTATGTAATTATTTATTAGCAAGCTAAATTACAGCATTGGTTCAACTTTGGCTATAGATAAATATTTTTTTTCCAACATAATTACATGAAAACGAAAAATATAAACAAACACAATAATTTCTTCAATAGTCTCAACATACACAGTTTTCAACAAAAAGCTAACCCAGCTAGTGGGATGATTGGAAATTACAGCATTGGTCCAAGTTTGGCATAATAGAATAAATAAATAGCACGCCACAGACAGATTCGTTTCGTGGCTTCCACCATATATGAACACAAATTTATGATAATAATGATTAAAACACATTTTTTGCACTGAAACAAAAGCAAGACAAATATAAAACCATAAAAAAATCAAATCAATGAGTTAAAAAAATACTATCCTAAAGGCCCGTCTACACTAGGCATTACAATGCACATTATAATGTGCATTATAATGCTGGAACTCAATTTTCGTCGTGTTGAGTGATGCTGGAGAGTGATGCTGGGGGCAAATCTAGCGCGGGGCATTTCTGCAACGTAATGCGCGCATCAGTAGCCGTCTGGCTCTCTCTGGTACAAGTCAGGCAATGTATGATTCAGTAAACTCCCGCATCATGGGCTGCGGAAAGTAATGCACGCATCACGCCAAGGTGTAGTGTGGACACACCCGTTCTGTATCACTTTCCGCAGCACATAATGCGCATTATAATGCGTATCGTAATGCCTAGTGTGGACGTAGCTTAAAGCTACGTCCACACTGCCCGTCCGTCCACACTGGGCATTACGATGCGCAGAGAAATGCGCATTACGCCGTTTCCTGCCTTTATCTGCCGTTTCTTTTTTACTATGAAAGGCTTATTACTATTATCTACAAGGATTTTTCTTACTATTGAAGGATTATAATTCATATTTCAAGGGTCTTTCTTTGTATGCGAGGCTTATATTATCATTATCTGGCTCTCTCTGGTACAAGTCAGCCAGTGATGCGCATTACGCTACGCATCATAAGTCCTAGTGTGGACGTAGCTTAAGCCATTTCTAGCAAGGCTTCGCGACCACCCTGCCAAGCCTTCGCGACCCCCTGGGGGTTGCGACCCACCGGTTGGGAACCCCTGACCTTAGACCACAGGTGTCACTATAAAAATCCAGCCTGCGCCACCAAGGGGCGAGATCGACCAGCATCACGACTTTCTATAAGCCTACAGCGCTATAGACTACAACTTAAAGAAAGAAAAAAAAATCATAGTGTTCACATTTTGTATCAATAAGGATTTGTCAGTATCATAAGCCTCGCCATATCCTCATCCTGTGTGACACACACACACACACACACACACACACACACACACACACACACACACACACACACACACACACACACACACACACACACACACACACACACACACACACACACACACTGCCTGGAGTACCACTAACTACCCTTCCTCAATCAACACGAAGGAAGGCACCGGAACTACTCCGGGATCTCGCCGGTGTGTTTCGACTCAAAGCTGAGTGAAGCAGCCCCAGGCAAATACGAGGGCATTTATAAACCTCGTTTTCTTTTGTTAGTCAGTCATCTGTATATAGCTGAAGCGTTACTACTCTCTCGGGGAACATAGCAGTAACACCATTCTTGTGCCTTTAAGTAAGTACCCAGTCAACATTAGCACCGGGAACTCTACTCAAGTCAACTCACCTATTATTATTGCTTTACTACCTGGTGGTGAAACTTATCCTAGTATTCTTTTTTGTGTTTTCTCTAGGGTTAATTATCTTGTGTTATGTACATATTGGTCATTTAGATTATATAAGCATTTCTTTAGTCATCTCTGTGTGTGCTTCAAAAGCAAGATCATCTTATTCCTTGCTACAAGGTGATTTATTAGATATTATTAAATTGTTATTGTTATCTACTTCTTTAAATCACCTTTTTGTTATGGTTTCGGGGTTTAAGTCTCGTACTCTTCTCTAGCAACTCACGTTCGCTCGAAACAGTTGGGGGCCGTCGGGGATGTAATAACCTTTACGGTGTTATTTTTTAACTCACTTCAGTGATATTCAATTTTCTGTGTTTACCCAGGTTTTTTTTGTGGGATTACTTTGTTTTTTGGTTTTTCTTTAGTTGTAATGATTGGCGTGTGGAAGGGGCCCTTTAAAAACTCCTACACAAAGGGCCGGGTGTAGAGGATTTTCCAGTTCGTCACATGCTTAATTCCCTTTTGCTCTTTTTTATTTTTTTTCCAATAGGACACTCCTCCCCCAAAGCTATACTGATATCTTTTCTCACGGAAACCAGCGATGTTCCAAAATTAGAACTCACTCGATTTTAATTTGCCCAGTTCAAAACTCAAACTTTTGATACTTATGCGATCTTGTGGGGATTGTGGGTATGCATTTGGACTTCTCCACTGGCCGTTAATCCTTCGAAGTGAAAATCTCCGGGGGGCTTTCCCTATAAAACTATGTCAGGGTAGTTCATTTAAAAGCTCGAGGTTTTCCTGAAATACCCCCTTGGCATCTCTTTCAACCCCTATTGTGGTTTTTAAAATTTGTTTTAAACATTAATAATGGATTTTGATGCGGAAAAGATTTTGTCGGAACCTCTGTGAAGAACTTAAAGCTGAAGAGTTATAAAGTAAACAAAAGATATTGCGTAACCTTTAGATCCAGTTACTCATGAAAAAAAAAGGGGAACACTTAATGCACAAATAAACTCTCGGGTGAAGAACCAAAACTACCCCGTCAGAAACACCACCTAGGGGTTTTCAGACACATATTTCCCTAGAAGTGGAGAAAGTGAAAATGGGGGGATTAAAAAATGAATTTTGACTATGAAAAGAGCAGAAAAAGAGAGTAAAAAGAGAAGAAAAAGAGCTGAAAGAGAAGAAAAAAGAGCGTGAAAGAGAAGAAAAAGAGCGTGAAAGAGCGAAAAAGAACGTGATAGAGAACATCGTTAAAAGCCCTCGCTCTGCAAAATAAAGGTCACGCCACTCAAACTCCAAATAAATTACAATAACAAAATTTTTGCCTCTTTTCCCTCAGTTCCCTGATACGACCCTGAAGCTTTCTTAGAGATTCGAATCCTCTGCCGCATTTTCAGGTCCCTAAAGGGGTTTGGGCCCGGGCTAGTAACCCCAAAACTTAAGGGAAAAGGGTTTTATCTGTTCTAGACAGTGTGAGGATAATGCCGATTATGATGTAGTTAAGATGCATACTTACAGCTTACGCGGTCACCACAGAAAATCCCGACAAAACTTCCCGCAACATGAAAAAAAAATACTGTTCAAACTTACCTAGAATTGCCCAGAGAAATTCGACCCCTTTAAAACGGCTAAAAGTCTGCACAGTCACCTTTTAGACGATTGGTAAAACCCGTAGCACTGGGGGTTTTAAAAACGGAAAATTTCCCCACTCAATCAGTTGCACTTACGGGACAAGGATGAGACAAACCACTCAAAGCTGTAAAATAGCGAGTTTTTTCCCTTTAGTACATCGCCCCTGATCTCGGGAGGAAAAGGGCTCAGTCCATTGAAAGTTCAGGTGCAAGTTATGAAAAGGATGGTAAGTCTGTAGATAGGGGTTCCAAGCCAAGTGTGTTCTGTTTTTTCTGTAAAAAAAACTGGCACCTCAAAAAGAACGCCCGACCTGGTGTTAAAGTAGCTAAAATGGGCACTTTTTCTAAACCCCAGTTGTTCGGTGAACACAATAATTCCACCCCCTTTTGTTACGACCCTTTAAAAACCCCCAGGTAAAAAAGGGATTTTCCCTCGACTCGGAATCTGGGGAGCGCCCTCTCCAGTTTTATGGGGGATACTGCTTCGCCAATCAATCCTCTTAAAATCTGCATTCCAGGAGTAAAGGGAAATATACGGGGGAGAAGGTGTACTCAAGGTTTTCCCCAGATTTTCCCCGCCTCTGGCTGGGGTGTACCTTGTTTTGTCGCTTTTTAAGGGAGTAGTAACCCATTGCTGCAGTGAGGACAAGTCTTTCCCCCTTTCCTAATAACTTCCGTTAGCTAAGATTGGCTGGTGAGTTAGTATTCCACCCCTTGTCATAATAACTCACCATTACCATACAACCCACAGCTCCATGGAAAAGGAGCACCCAAATTTTTTTTCCAAACTGGCCGTTCCCCCGTCCCACAGCCCGAAGCAATGCTCAAATACCCCTCAGCCCTTGTAAACTACCACCCCTCATACGCCTAACGAAGTCTTGGCAAGGGTTTTTCTCGGCAACTACTTGCTGAGGCTCAAGAGACGATGTACCGTCTCTTACCATCCCCAGAACCATTCTAAAGAAAGTCACTCACCCCTTTTTCTATCCCAGGAAAAAGTTCTTATGAGGCTTTCAAACTGATAAACTTTCTGATGATGCCATTTGGGGTGAAGTTCCCAAAATTGTTTTCCCAATCAATTGAGAGACCCAACAGGAGACGCTCAGGAGAAAAACCCCCCCCCGGTGACATAGGAATTTAAGAAAACTTGTGCCAAAAAACTCAGTTTTTTTTATGGCCAGGATTAAAAAAAGAAATAACTTCAATGATAAATTCATGTAACTCCCAGATTAGGGGAAAACCCCTAATAAAAAATTTTTCCTCAGTACCCACTCCAACCTACCCCAAGTCCTGAGGACCTTTCAAAAGATCATCTTTGGACATCGTGGCCCATTGCCAAAATAGGAGAGGGAAACCCCAACACTCCTAATTGTGTCCAACCCCCCGTCCCCTGAGGCTTTCCCCCTTAAAAAAACAACCCCACCAAAAAAATTGTGTAAAAAATCACTCAACTTTTCACTATTTTTGGATACCTAGGGAATTCAAAGGACCGCGGCAAAAATTTCACGAGCGGTCTCTTTGAAAGCAGTTCTGGCAGAGTTTGGAACACACAGACTCTATCTACGGCATACCCTCCTCAACAAAAGGGGTGCTTTGGAGAGATGTCACCAGCCCTTAAAGGGCATTTCTCCGCAAGTTTTGTCATGACAAGGACCAAGAATGGACAAAAGCCTTACCTTTCGCCTATTGCCATAGGGAGACACCCAACGAGTCCTTGGTTACCCCCTTTGAGTATTTTGGGTAAGGTTGGGGCCCCCTTTAAGGGGAATCAAAGACAGATTGCTAAACAACATACCATAAATTCACTATCCTCAATACATTGAGAAATTTAAAAATACCTTGACCCAAATCCCCTCATTTGCTCGAAAGAAAACTAAACAACTAAGGGGAATGAAAAAACACTTTGTAGTAAAGCTAAAGTAAGAACATTTAAGAAGGTGACCCAAATCCTTTCTTTCATTCCAGTCTTTGGTTCACCTTTAAAGCTAAATACCATGGTCCTTTAACATCAGTAAAAAGGTCAGTGCAAAACTAATTTTAAACACCCGACCGCCGTAAAAACACTCAGCTAATTCCATTAATCTACGAAATTTTCAAGAGTAGACCAAACTTGACTGATACAAAAAAATACCTGATTCAAATACAATGCCCGTTGCACCATTCGTACCTGAAAAAACCACCACCCTTGTAACAGGTACAGATTGTGAAAAAAAACTAACCAATTTGGGAATTCAGAGATTACCTAAAACCCCCCTATCTTCTCCCAGGAGAGACATAACCACCATTTGTTTTAAACCATAAAAATGTCCTTGGCGATACCTAAATTAGTAAATGACCTCCCAGATGTCGGTTTCCCAGGAAACCCCCTCCTTTCGTCAACCACCCCCCACCGATACATCCCCGGAAAAAGTGACCGGATGGGCAAGAGGGGATTATTATCCAGCAGGGAGGCTATTCCCAGCCAGTCTCCCGGGGGGGCACATTCTTCTCGTCCCAAGGAGGATGGGCAAATGCGCCCCCTGCACGGACTACCGCAGAGTAAAAGCTGGACTGTCCCGGGGCCTACCCTTACCAAGAATAGATGATCTCATCGACAAGGTTGGGGGCAGACTAAAATTTAAAAACAAAAATTTACTTTCTGAAGGGTACTACCCAAAAACCCTTACGGAAAAAAGCCCAACAAATATCAGCCTTCATCCAAAACCTTTGGGCTTTTCCAATAAGAGTCATGCCTTTTGGGGGAGGGGAAGCCCTTCTCCTTCCAAAGGGCAAGGACTCTTTTTACAGGATTGGCGGAGTTTCTGATACCTAGACGACATTCTGATATTACAGAGCTTGGAGCAGCACCTTCTCAAAACCCGGGAAGTGTTGACCAGGCTGCAGGGGGCACAACTGACCATCAAGCTGGCCAAAAACCACTTTAGCCGAGCCCGGTGACCCAACCCGGGACACGAGGGGGGGACAAGGCCAAGTAAGACCCCAAAAAAGGCCAACATTCCGCCCCTCTTGGGGTACCCTGCCCCTACTACCGGAAGGCCCCACGGCGCTTTTGGGGTGGCGGTTACTACCGGAGTCTGTCCCCAAAAATTTGCGGCCGCTATCGCCCTCTCACCCGGTCACTAGTGGGGCTGGGACCACAACTGGAGGACGTTGCCAAACCGCCTTAACCCAACTTAAGAATTCCCGTCCCCGGGTCCCGTGCTCACCTCCCCCACTTGCCAAACCCTTTTGCTCTGCAAACGATGCCAGCGACACCGCCTTTGGAGCTGTATTTTTAAAAAAAATGGAGGGCATTCCACCCCCCTTTGGGATACCCCTCCCCAAGTTAAAAATCCCCCAAAAGGGTACAGCACCCCGAGAAAAAAACTCCTGGCAATCGTCTCAGCGGGGCAAAAATTTCAGTTTATCTCCCCCAAGTCAAGATCCTTAAAAGTCTACATGATCACAACCTCTGCCTTCCTAAACGTGCAAAATTTTCCAATCAACGCCTTTCCGATGGTCTCTCTTCCCCCAACCCCTTTCAAAAACCCAACCATCACCACACAAGGGCACCCACAACATCATTTTCAGACGCCTCTCTCCACCTGGGTCACCTTTTACCCGTTAACTCCCACGACCCATTCTTTCCCGTGGCGCGTCTTATGGGGGGGGTTCATAAGCCTCGCCATTCCTCATCCTGTGTGAAACACCCAAACAAACCAACAACACACAAAAACACACACCCCACCCCCCTACACACCACCACAAAACCCCCACACCCACACACAACACCCAAAAAAACACAAACACCCCCCCACACACACGCTGGGTCCACTAACTACCCTTCCCAATCAACACGAAGGAAGGCACCGGAATATCCGGGATTCGCCCGGGTTTCGACCAAAGCGAGTGAAGCAGCCCCAGGCAAATACCCCAGGGGATTTATAAACCCCGTTTTTTTTTGTTAGTAGCATTTGTATATAGCTGAAACGTACACTCTCTGGGGAACATAGCGTAAAAACCCTTCTTGTGCCCTTTTAAATAAGTCCCAGTCAACATTAGCACCCGGGAAACCTACTCAAGTCAATACCTTTTTATTATGCTTTTCATGGTGGTAAATTACCTAGTATTCTTTTTTGTGTTTTTCTCTAGGGTTTAATTTTCTTGTGTTTTGAATATGGTCATTTTGATTTTATAAGCATTTTCTTTAGCATCTCTGTGGGTTCAAAAGCAAGATCATCTTTTCCCTTTTACAAGGGATTATTTGAATTATTAATTTTATTGGTTTCTACTTCTTCATCACCCTTTTTTTTTGGGGTTTGGGCGTTTCAGTCTCGCACTATCCTCTAGACAAATCACTGTCTCGCCGTAAAAGCAGGTACTTCATTATAGAATATTTTGCAGTTTTTTGTGCGTGTATTTTTGTTAAACACAATTTTTCATAGCAAGGGACAAGGGTCGTCTGCATTTGACCCGTCATACCCATTTTTTGAAAAATTTCCCCCGTGTTTGGGGTCATTTAAAAAAAATCTTTTAGGAGCAGGTAGCCTGCCTTAGCCCCAACAACAAGATTCGAGTCGACCTCTACACTTAAGGGGAGGCTCCCCTCTGACAAAAAAAAAAAAAAAAAAAGCATAAATCTTTCAACTTGAAACTTTCAGGATATAACCAAATTTTCAATTTCGACTTTTGGTGAGCAGGGAATGTGGTTTCGTATGACGTCGACGGTAGACGTCAAAGGTTTTCATGACGTCACAACTTCTGTGTTTTTTGTTTGTCGTAGACACACCCGCTTCTACAGGGAAAAACTCAAATACCATAAAAAAGCGTGAAAATTTGTTTTTTTTTTTAAAAATTCCCAATACTAATGAGATTTAGCCATAAAAAACACCCCGTGAAGTAAGCCGATCGCCTTTTTTTTTAAAAAAAAAACCATAACACTCAGTTTTTCACTTTTTCGAAAAAAAAAAACAAAATTTCGCCCGAAAGGGACAAAAATAAGTATAACATGAACGTTTTTCAAGCAGTTTCAAGCATTTTTCAATTTTGACAATTTTTTAATGTAAACATTTCTTGTTTTAGAACAGGGGGTTTAAAGTTTCAGTCAATGTAACGTAGCTATTTATTTAGATTGGCTTTTTTCCCCCACAAATCTTATAGTTATACACAACAAATTTTCATATAATTTTAATATTTATACCCACGCCCCCCCCTCTTCTGCCCCCCCCCTTTCCCCCATCCCCTTTACTTTTTTCAGTTGGCATAATTTTTAACAAAAACTTTATGCTTTATTGAACTATACACAACAAACTATAAGATAATATTTATACCCTTTGCTCCCCCCATCCTTTCCGCCCCCTTCCCCCCCATTTCACTAAGTAAAAGCTATTTATTTCATTATTTGGCATTTTTTACACACAAAGCTCTATAGCTTATATTGAACTATACCAACAAATCTAAATTTAAATAATATTTTCTACTTCGCCCCCCAACTTTCCGGGCCCCCCCTTCACCCTTCTTCACTTTTACCTTGTATTTCCCACATTTTCAAAGCTTTTTGCTTTCTTTTAAGCGATGGTGATTTAGAGGTTTGGACAACCTTCAGAGGTTGTTGTAACAGCAAGAAATAATAGAGTTGATAGCTATTGACAGGCCAGACGTTGACAGCCAGCGGAGCAGCACGCAAAACTCACTTGGTATCTTTAGGGTGGGAGCAGGGCAGGAGCCGCAGGCTATTGCTGCCAGCTGCAGATGTCTCTAGAATATCACTCACACATACAACTCCGAAACACGGAAGAAAACAAGGAAAAACAAGCTTTATGTACAGAAGCACATGGCCCATACTCGCGCGCGCCCTTTAAACGGTTACGCCCCTTCTCCCTTTAAAAGCCACGTGGACGGCGTAGTAAGTTCGCGGGCGATTTAATTCGCGTTCCTATATATTGCTACATCATGTACGCTTGAAATCCGCTAAAATCTAAATTTAGATTTTTTTCATATATTTCGACCTAATCAGAGGGTGAGCCTCCCCTTAACAGTTGTTTCAACGCCCAGTTGTCTAATTTATTAATAGGTTTAACATCTGCACAGTCGAGATTGGTTCGACTATTCTTATCAATACATATGGTAGACAATAACTCATAACAGGCATTATTATTATCACAATTGAGATCAACATTAATTGATGGATAAGACATCTCTTTATCATTACGTAACTATGTCACTGTCAGTAATTCTCTTACGCTCCTGACAGACCTTGCATTAATATTTCCAATTATACATACCCACTAGAGTCTAGGCATATGCTTAGAGTTTTGTTTCTCTTACGAAACCCCTTGAACATTACGAGACTGCAACCAAACTTGGTCTCCAATATATATGTCACACACCAAATGAGATAACCAGTTCCTAACACAAACAACTATTCCACCACGCTCTGCAGAACCAACTATGTCATTCCTAAATGTCACATACCCTGGAAATGACACTGGCATCGGTGTTTTGACCTCATTAATACAGATGACGTCATAATCACAGAGCAGTTGTTGCACATTTGGTTTTGCTAACTTCGTACACACTCCACCCATATTCCATGACAAGATTCTCACTTCATTCACTTTGCTGTGGTGATCCTAAAAAATCTGAGGATTTCAATTATCGATGACATCAGCGTACCTGTACAGCTGCGCTCACGAAAATCCAAGCGTATGGTACAACCGGTGCTCTCTCTTTTCTGTTACCTCATGCTTCACGTAGCCGACGCACTCTCACCTAACACTCGGAGGAATATCTTTCTTAACGTAGATCTTGCTGTAGTTATCACCGGATGTTTTCAGACGGTTCGTTTTCTCCCAGATGAGATTGCGTTGACCCTTATCCGCCAGCGTAAGTAGGATAGGGCCCGCGCCTGGTAGTAGACGAAATACTGTTTCTCAACCTTCGAAGAGTCCCAGCCACATGACTTGCACCGATTTTGGACCAAATCTTGTCAAGCTTGTCCTGATCTGTTGTAGCCCCATCTAATGTTTCATGTTCTTCAGGTACTCTAGAACTACGATGGACTCATACTCTACGATGGACTCATACGATGGAGTCATACGACTCACGTTCTTTTTGGTCTCGTGCTTCGAGGAACTGCTGTTGTTTCGCTATTATATCGCCCTGCCTGTCGACTCGAGACTGAGTTCGGCTAGTTCATGCGCTGGAGAAGTTAGCGAGTGTAGGGATAGTTTTGTATAGAACAAATTTTATTTCAAATACTATAATCCTTCAAAGAAACCACTAAGCTCTCCAAAACTTTGTTTTTGTAATCTTATCCATGATCATCCAGTAGGGTCATTCCTGAGGTATCACAGAAACCGCATAGGGGAGAGCCCGATTGAAGAGCTATGCGTGTGTGTGTGTAGTCTGTCCGGTTGAGCTCCTCCGAGATGGGCTGAACACACAGACTTCATATATGCATCAAATACTGTCTGTGCCTCTGTGATGGCCGAGAAGTATGCGAGAAAAAAAACAAGAAAAAACCCCCACCAAGGGGGAACGGGCATTCTTCGTGTCAAGGTGCAAGCTCCTCGAGCGCGCAAGGGCGCCAGGGGAAGG
>JACEEZ010021680.1:17977-40477 GCA_016584305.1 Chionoecetes opilio
TAAAGGTTTTTTTAAAACCCCGAAAAAAACACCACGTCAGATTGGTTCGACTATTCTTACAATAATATGGTAGAAAATAACTCAAAACAGGCATTTTTATTATCACAATTGAATCAACTTAATTGATGGATAAGACATCTCTTTATCATTACGTACTAGTCATTCATTTTCTTACGCTCCTGACAGACCTTGCATTAATATTTCCAATTATACATACCCACTAGAGTCTAGGCATATGCTTAGAGTTTTGTTTCTCTTACGAAACCCCTTGAACATTACGAGACTGCAACCAAACTTGGTCTCCAATATATATGTCACACACCAAATGAGATAACCAGTTCCTAACACAAACAACTATTCCACCACGCTCTGCAGAACCAACTATGTTATTCCTAAATGTCACATACCCTGGAAATGACACTGGCATCGGTGTTTTGACCTCATTAATACAGATGACGTCATAATCACAGAGCAGTTGTTGCACATTTGGTTTTGCTAACTTCGTACACACTCCACCCATATTCCATGACAAGATTCTCACTTCATTCACTTGCTGTGGTGATCCTAAAAAATCTGAGGATTTCAATTATCGATGACATCAGCGTACCTGTACAGCTTGCGCTCACGAAAATCCAAGCGTATGGTACACCCGGTGCTCTCTCTTTTCTGTTACCTCTGCTTCACGTAGCCGACGCCACTCTCACCTAACACTCGGAGGAATATCTTTCTTAACGTAGATCTTGCTGTAGTTATCACCGGATGTTTTCAGACGGTTCGTTTTCTCCCAGATGAGATTGCGTTGACCCTTATCCGCCAGCGTAAGCAGGATAGGGCCGCGCCTGGTAGTAGACGAAATACTGTTTCTCAACCTTCGAAGAGTCCCAGCCACATGACTTGCACCGATTTTGGACCAAATCTTGTCAAGCTTGTCCTGATCTGTTGTAGCCCCATCTAATGTTTCATGTTCTTCAGGTACTCCTAGAACTACGATGGACTCATACTCTACGATGGACTCATACGATGGAGTCATACGACTCACGTTCTTTTTGGTCTCGTGCTTCGAGGAACTGCTGTTGTTTCGCTATTATATCGCCCTGCCTGTCGACTCGAGACTTGAGTTCGGCTTAGTTCATGCGCTGGAGAAGTTAGCGAGTGTAGGGATAGTTTTGTATAGAACAAATTTTATTTCAAATACTATAATCCTTCAAAGAAACCACTAAGCTCTCCAAAACTTTGTTTTTTGTAATCTTATCCAGATCATCCAGTAGGGTCATTCCTGAGGTATCATCAGAAACCGCATAGGGGAGAGCCCGATTGAAGAGCTATGCGTGTGTGTGTGTAGTCTGTCCGGTTGAGCTCCTCCGAGATGGCTGAACACACAGACTTCATATATGCATCAATATACTGTCTGTGCCTCTGTGATGGCCGAGAAGTATGCGAGAAAAAAAAACAAGAAAAAAAACACGCCCACCAAGGGAGGAACGGGCATTCTTCGTGTCCAAGGTGGCAAGCATTCCCTTCGAGCGACGCAAGAGTGCAGCACGGAAAGTGTGGACGCCATTCGCTGCCTCACGGGTGCCATAAAGGTGGCCAAGGTCGACTTCTAGGACAGCGTGAACACCGTCCTTGTGGGTGCCATCAGGGTGGCCACCATGGTCGACTCCATCTATAGCTTGAAGCTCAAGCTCATCAGGGAGGTCAAGCCTTGCTGCCCGGAGCTAAAATGGCCTCTTGTATGGAGTGTGGTCAGGGTCGGCAATAATACATTTATCAAAGTATATGTGCTGGAGTCCTTCTTAATGTAAGGCCATTCCTGGGTATGCAGCTTTCCACTTAAGACTTCTGTTTCTGACTTCTGTCTTCTCTACGGAGAAATCTGCACGTCTACTTTATTGTATTCACGTGTCAGAGGGTGTGGTATGGTGTTTCTAGGGGTCCACAGGAAGGTATAAATCTTGCCAAACAGCGGAGCCCAGTCAACCTGTTGTTTACCACACCGCCAGTACAACACACACCGCACACACCACACACCAGACACACACACACATACACACGCACACATACACACACACATAAGCACACGCACGCACGCAAGCTCAATGCAAATGATATGATCGAGTGTAACAAACGGTATAATCAAAGTCCACTTTCCACAAGATGAGTGAGCAGTCAGTCGTCTTTGGCGGACCTAGATTAAAGTAACTTAACTTGTTGGGATTTAAGTTACAGTGTGTTGCGTTTTCTCAGCACTACATTTAACTGGTGCTCGGGCACTTGCATTTTGACAGCATATCAAGCGAAATTCAGCGGTCGCTTTCGACCGCTCAATTTCGGGGAGGCGGTAGCAGAATGATTAGCGTCTCCGAGTGGCGTGCGCGGTGACCCGAGTTTGATCCCCGATGGGGCAAATATCATCTTAAAATCTTTTTGCAACCGTCGAGTGGCCTAAGAACATCTACATGCAGCCCATTAACTCTACCTTCGATTGCGAGTGCATCGGAGGACACAGAGGGGCGTCATGACCCTCTATTCACAGGCGTCACTATAAAAATCATGTCTGCGCCACTACGGGCGAGGGTCAACCATCACAGCCCTTTAGTGAACCTTCAGGCCTAGCATCCGAGCCCTGGAGGTCACTGCCTACGTACGCTATAGGCACAAATATGATAAAAAATATATTTATATCTATTCATAGTATATGTATATATTTTAATGTATTTTCTTTCTCGGTACTAACTTGTATCATGATCTATCGGACGATAAGATGCAGAAACCATAATATGTGGTCAATAGGCAAGTTCTCGAGCACCTGTCAGTTTGGTGCCGAGAAAAAACATCAGTTGAACAAGAATTAAAAAGTTGAGACAAAAAGTAGCAAATGTAAAGGATATACCTTTTTTCTATTTTTTCTGTTACGTTGGAGCCTATAGCGCCTCTAGGCGTAGGCATTTTTTTTTTAGGGCTCATATGGTTGGTCTACACATTCTTGAGTGTCGTGATGTCGGTTCGCCCTCGCCCGTTTGCGGCGCAGGATGGATATTATTTAACACCTGTGGTCTTAGGTGAAGATCCCGTTTTCTGATGTTCGAATCCTGAGTTAGGATCATGCTGCCACCTAGTGCTTCCTCCGCCGCACTGTAGTCGCAGTCAAAATAACGTATGCTACTGCGGGTTTCTTCGGCACTCGACGATGGATTTACAGTTGCTTCTTGGTGGGACTTGAACTCGGAACTTCTAATCACCTACCATGCTCTTGTGGACCTAGACAAGAGTAGCTAGAGGTTGAGAAAACAGAAATGCATTGCAAAGTCACATAAATGGCAGTGGAAGTAAATAGTCAGAATTACCAGCAATATAATTGGAAGAAACACTAAATATATTTAGAAATAAATATCTGAGAAAAGTAGAGGAGAAATCACTTGAACAACATGATCTTGTTCAGGAAGCTGAAGTAAAAGTAGTTAAAAGGAGGTGCCTGCAGCGGAAGAATAGGAAGACGTCACAAATTTAAAAGCAGAAGTAAAGGAAGAAGTCACATAGGTAACACGGAAGTAAGGTTGAAGTCGCAAACGTAAAAACGGAAGTAAAAAAAGAAGTTGCAAACGTAACAACGGGGGTAAAGGATGTCGTAAGCGTAACAACGGAAGAAAACAAGTAGAGCACACTAAGCAAAAATTAAAAAACTTTGGGGGAAAACGTAACAGCAGAATTTAGGAAAAAAGTCCCCACGTAACCGTTCAAGTACAAAAAGGGGTAAAAACGTAACAGCAAAAATTTAAAGGGAAGAAGTCGCAAACGTATCGTGCAAGTCACGTAGGAGGTAAAAAAGTACAGCAGAATTAAAGGAAGAAGTCGAAACGAATCGTGCGGGTCCGTAGGGGTAAAAACGAAACAGCGAATTAGAAGAGGTCGAAAAACGAAAGGGTTTAAGAAAATTTAATACTTGGGGACCATGAAATCGTGCCACAGACTCAACCTCTGTAGTACTGTTTTTTGAGCTTCCCCAAAAGAACAAAAATTTGCATAAAAGCGGTATTGCTTACCCTTTATAAAGGGCGTAAGGTTGTTTTGGGAAAGGGCCCCCACCTTTACCCATAAACGTTCCAAAAAGCTCAAAGCCCCCTATACGGAAAGAATAGCGGGTGAACCACACACACACAAACACACACACACCACACACCACCACACACCAACACCACACACACACAACACACACCACACACCACACACAAAAAAAACCCCGCACACACACAAAACAACATACACACACAAAACCACACACCACCACAATATATATATATAATATAAAATATATAAATTATATTATATATATATATATAATATATTATATAATTATATAAAATTATTATTATATAATATTTATAAAATATATAATAATAATATATATAATTATTATTATGGTCCCCAAGGCCCTTTAAATATAAATTTTATTTTTTTAAATTTTTTATTTTTAGAAAATTTGGTTTTTTTATTTTTTAAAAAATTTTTTTTTAGATTTTCGCTTTTTAGCAAAGTATATTTTTTTTTTTCTATTTTACCCCATAGCCAAGTGTCTTTTGGCAAAACGTTGCGCAAAAACAACCCCAAAGAATGACGGGGGTTCTTTGTCCCCCAAACAAGTTATATATATTATATATATATAAATATATATATATTTTTATAATAAAATATAAAATGAGAGAGAGAGATGAGGGAAGAGGAGAGAGAGAGGAGAGAAAAAAAGAGGAGAGAGAGAAGAGAGGAAAAGAGGAGAGAGGAAGAGAGAGAAAAGAGGGGAGAGAAGGGGAAGAGAAGGAGAGAGAGAGAGAGAAAAGAGGAGAGGGGAAGGAGAGAGAGAGAGAGGAGATATTTAATATTATTTATATATATATATTTTTAAAAAAAAAAAAAAAAAATTTTTTAAAAAAAAAAAAAAAAAAAAAACTATAACTATATAATATATTTATTTTTTTTTTACTATATAAATAAGTTTATAGATATAGAAAAATAGGTTTTATAACTACCCGCAAAGTCCGCCCTCGGGCGTTTTTTGCTAGCTCCTGCGGGGTTTGGGGGGGCCTTCGCCCACCACCTGTTTTTTGGTGGGCTTCGGCCCCCAAAACAGACTTCCGATCCCCTTCTAACTTTCCGAAATCATGGATGTAGAAATGTATTAAAACGCCTTACCCACCCCCCACCCATTCACTCACCCATTCCCATCACCCTCCCCCATTCACTCCCCCATTACCCTCACCACACACCCTTACTCACCCATTCCCCCTCACCCCCCACTATTCCCTCACCCATCACCCATCACCCCCAACCCATCACCCCCCACACCATTCACTCACCCATCACCCCACACCCATTACCATCACCCCACCCATTCACTCACCCATTACCGATCACCCTACATCAAGGTTTCCTCAATTCTCGCAACCCAACATCTTTTTTTACACAATTCTCGCTAATAGGCTGCAAAAAAAAAAAAAAAAAAAGTGATCGAATCATCTCATAATTGGGCTTAAAACCTTCCTCTGGTCGAGCTGGTTTCAAAACTGTGCCATATGATGGAATTGTACCACGGGGGCGGCACCTATCGCGGACATACACGCAGACACACTTTGCTATTTATATAAAGTATATATTATATATATAATAGATATATTATATATATATATATAATATATATATATATATATATATATATAAATATTAATAATATATATATATATACACACACACATACTAACAAACACACACACACACACACACACACACACACATTCACATACACACACACACAAACACACACACCACACACACATTTAGGGGACTCCGTTGTGTAGGGGAAGCACGCTCGGTTCACAACCGAGAAGTCCCGGGTTCGATCCCCGGCGGAGCGGAAACAGATGGGTTGTTTCCTTAAAACCCTAGCCCCTGTCCACCCAGCAGTGAATGGGTGATGAATACACACATTTCTCGTGTGGTACAGTGGTATAGTCTCTGTGTGTCACTTGACATGCGCATGTTCGAGCCCCGCTCCCGTTTCGAAACTTTTCCCTGGAACGTAGGCAGTTACAGTCCCCCTTGAGCAAGGGGATGAGGTGTGTTGTGTATGAGGTCTTAGCTTTACCGAAATATCTTTGAGCTCTGGAATCTGTCGACTCCATGATGTAGTGGGTAGCGCGCCAAGCTACGAATCTGCGGGCCCTGGTTCGAATACGAGCCAGGACAGTCAGCGGCCAATCCACTCAGCTGTTCATCCTTCCTTTCGCGGCTGGTCGATAAATGGGTACCTAGGGAAATCTGAGGAAGGTAACTGTGGTAACCCGGATGTCACACTAGCCCTGTGTCCCGGTGTATAGCGGTATACCCACCACAGGCTCAAAGGCTAATGCGACGGAGATCAGCACCGAGGACACGCGCAGCATAGCTTTTGCTCCCATTTTCACCTTTACCTATGACTTCTAAGCTCTCTACAAGAGGGTAAAAGCTGGCCGTCGCGTGTCTACCGTAGACAACAATAAAATCGCCAGGACAACGTTTCTTTTCGATTTACAGACATCTAGTGGCATTATTACTTACATTTATCCATCCATGATTTCAGGAAAGTTAGAAGGGGCTATCTGGAGAGTGTTTGTCATGTTGTGTCTTCATCTGTGTCATCATATCATGGCTAAAATTAAACAAATTACCAAAATATCAACCGAGTTGCGACGTTGGTAAACGGATATAATAAGGTCTAAATGCAAGAAATGCTCGTCAAATCCCGGCAGGTGGATATGCCCGACCGTCGTACCTCCACCGGTGGATATACAAGAATTGTACTGAAAAGCCCGGCCAGTGGAGATCTGTCCAGTCGTACCAACACAAGCGAGTTCAAGCGAGACCACCGAGAGACACGGTTCAAGACGGCATCAGTATTTTTAGTGTTTTATACATATCTAATACATTTACTAGTGTAATTTATCATTTCTGCCATTAAAATAATAGCTTAGTTACTGTTCGCCACTTGTCTGAGGCGTTGGTGTAGAAAAAAATGGGCCCGATAGGCCAGATACGAGTGATGCTTGCGAGTACATTTGACAGCCAGTACTGCTCCACACAATGGCTGACCTACACCTCCCGCCGCCGCCCGCTTCCTCACAAGTTAACACACCTATATAAGGCCTCCTGGACCTAATTTTACCTTAATTATGACACGTGTGCATTCACAAGGTATGCATGTTACTCTCGGTTGCGTTGAAAACTCACCTGTAATGGTCTGGGAAGAAATAGGATGGAATAAGGGCAGAGCGGTATGCAGGTGGTATGTGCGTGGTGAACGCAATCAGCTGACTCCAAGCTCGACTCGTTGCGTTGTCCTCTGTTGATTCTTGCTTACCGCGCCGCGATGCAATGGGTCGAGAATTTTTTTTGGATATGGCCCTAAGCCGCCAGCTAGTGTTTATGTCCTACCGCCAGCTGCTGTCTGTCGTCGCTCGAAAAAAAACGTGAAATTTGAAACTGTTTCTGCATGCAGATACAAAACATAAACTACGCTGAAACAGGGTAGATTATACAGTCATGATATAAACTACTGCGTATCATCATCAGTGGTACACACAAATCAGTAGTGATGCTATAATTCGTAATATATAGCGGCTGGCGACATTAGTGCAGGTGGCGACTATAGTCGCCACTTGCACTAATGTTATGTTATATACGGTGGAGCGTGATCAGGCAGGCCGTTGGTCAATTACACACACCTTTCGAGGTTCGAGAAGTTCGGTGACAGTGAGGCGGTTATCAGGAACGCCAGGAAACTCAAGGACAGTATATTACTCAGTATTATTGTATTTTGCTACTACTGTAATTTTATTTATTACTCGTGTCATATTCTCAAGCAGTTTATCGAATGTAGTTATTCTCAGTTTGGGTTAATGTTTCAATGAATGTAACTTTATTTAGGCAAATAATAATTCAGCTAGTCGTAAGTTTCCAACGCCCTCTAACAATACAGTAAAAAAATATATGTCTCTCATGGAGCTTCGGCTCGACGGACCGTGGCTAATGTATATGAAATTTGTATAAGGTAAAACACTGTCTTATTATTATCAATAAACGTTTACTTACTTAGTTAGTTACTTACACACACACAGTCACCGTTACCATCCCGATGGTCCAGTGGATAGCGCGCTGGCCTTTCATTTATGGTAGCCGGTTCGAATCCTCACTGCTCGCGGGGATTTTTCACTGACAAATTCGGGCGGTTACTGCCAGTTACTGTTACTGTTACTGAGCCCTCAAAGAAAGTAAGCTAGAATAGGCCTAATGAAGGAATATATAAAAACCTAGAGGCGCTATAGGCTCTAACATAAAAAAAATATACCTTAGAGACTTTGAGTTCATCAAACTACCAGCTACGATTGACTATGAGACGGGCGCTCTGATTCATTGATGTCCACGAAGCCCGTAACCCTTACTATCCCTTCATCCAAGGTCTATATCAGGGGTGGCCAACCTTTTGTGAGATATGATCTACTTTTTCTACAGTTACCCTGATGCGATCTACCAACCTAAGATTCAAACATATTCAATAATGTAACTGTAACAGTGTAACATCTTACTCCCACTCGAGGTATGAGAGAGAGAGCGAGAGAGAATATATATATATATATATATATATATATATATATATATATATATATATATATATATATATATATATATATATATATATTTATATATATATATATATATATATATATATATATAGAGAGAGAGAGAGAGAGAGAGAGAGAGAGAGAGAGAGAGATAATATTTTTTTGCAGTAACTGTAACACTGCTACAATTATGATATAATAATTGTTAAAATACAATTACAGAGCACACACTTACATTATTAATGAGATGATTGGCACTGCATGCTGTCTGCTAACTTGGTGTAGTTAGGGCTGTAGTTTGTGATTGCTAGCTTTAAGCAGGCATCCAGGTGTTCATCTGACAGTGTTGATCGGTATTTTGATTTGATGTATTTCAGGTGTGAAAATGTTGATTCATAGAGGTAGGTTGAACCAAAAAAAGCTGTTAGGTACATGGAACATTTTCTGACATTAGGATACTTTTCTTCACTGAGAAGGTCCAGAAACTGCCTCCTGTTGCCATGGATTTGATCTGAATATCATTTTGCAATTTCAAAATCTCATTTTCAACTTCGGATGTATCCATGTTAAATAATGAGGCCATTCTAGATGCAATATCTTCAACATCTGTGCCTTTACCAAAGGGAAAACACATGTATGTTGCAACACGTTCCACTGCTGCTATATCTTGAAAACGCCTGTCAAAATCTGAGGCGAGGTTTTGTACCTGTTCAGTATAGCGACCACTGTTAAACTGATCACATTGTTTACCTTGATTTTCCAGTTCTGACATCATATTTCTGAAATTTCTCAGTGCATGTTGCTGTAGCTGTGAAGACACTAGTTTTAGTTTCTGCTTGAATGCTGGTCACAGCACTAATCATTTCAACTATAGTTTTATCTTTTCCTTGCAAATCTAAGTTCAGTTCATTCAACATACCAGTTATGTCTACTAAGAATGCTAAATCCAGCAGCCATTCTTCATTGTCAATGTGGGGGTGATGAGAAGGCCGATCTTTTGAGGCCAAAAACACTTTTATTTCAGGTAGCAGATCTCTAAATCTTTGGAGAAATTTACCTCTGCTTAACCACTGACATCTGTATGCAACAACAGATCAGAGTGTTCTGCTTCACTTTCTTGTAACTGACTTCGAAACAGTCGCCTTTGAAGACTTCTGGCCCGAATTGAATTTAAATTTTGAAAGAAATGTCCATGACTTCTGTCATATTCAACATTTTACCACAAAGTGCTTGTTGATGAATGACACATGATAATTAAAGAAGTCAGGAAATCTATCATCACCCTGCAAAGGGCCATGAACCCATTGGTTCGACCAATCATCGCTGGTGCTCCATCAGTTGTCATTGATACGAGCTTGTTTACTGGCAACTGTGTCTTGTTGACAAATCACTGAAAGTGTGAAAATGTCCTCACCTCGGTTTTTTCCTTTTAATGGTAGAAACCTTTAGTAATTCCTCCTTTGTGCTCAGATCTTTGAAAACCATTCTAATGAAAATGCACAGTTTTGATGTATCGATCATGTCAGTAGTTTCATCAAACTGCAATGAAAAGACACACTCACGTATGTCCTTGTTCAGTTGTTCACCCAAATCCTCAGCCATAAATTCACAGCGCCTCATAACAGTGTTTCTTGATAACTGAACTTCTTTAATAGCAGACATAATTTCAGACTTGTTTTTGAAATTTTCAAACAATGATTCTGCTGCTTCTAGAAAAGCCTCTTGAATGTTTCTCCATCCTGAAAACGGTTTTTTGTGCTTTGCGAGTACTCGGCTCACCTTGAACGATGCAATGGTTGCTGCCTTTGATTTTGAAGTCGCTCCTGTAAAAAGGGCTTGTTGTGGCTGAAAGCTGTGCCTTTAGTTCTCGAATTTTCCTTTTTCGTAGCTCACTTTTGGGAGGAAAATCACTGTCATACTTCTTGTGAAGACTTTTGAAATGCCTTTCAAGATTTTCTTTCTTCGCCAGTGCTGGGGATACATGACATATCAGACACACACACTTCGAATTGTTCATGGTAAAAAAATAATCTTCCTCCCACTCACTGTGAAAATGGTAAGTTTACTTTTTTTAGCACTCGATCCAGCTCCAGCACTACTCATTTTGGTTCAGTTGATGTCTAATAACCTGTTAATAACCTGTTCGAAAACGAAACGTATTACACGGGCGAGTTTTGCTTCAGCACTAGTCACTGATGTGTACTGGTTGACGCTGCTGTTCGCAGGAAATACGTAATGTAAACAGCACTTTACAACTGATGTAATGAAAGTAAACTAAAATAAATGCAGCTTTTTCCGTCCTTAATATTGACTATGTGGAATATTTCATTATTACGTGACTATTCAAGCCGTCAGAACATTTCTTTACGAGACACTGATCCCAACACCCCTACACGTCCAACGTTTGCTGAAAACTGTGGAGGCTTGCGGGGGAAACAGAGATGCCAATTAATATTTGCGTTGACACTTATCAATATGATTCACGGGTGTAGACAAGACACCCTAACTCTGAGTAAACTTTTTATTTAACAGTCATCAGTATTTGTAAACTAACAAAAGCACACACTGGCCCTACAAGTAATGACAATTTATAAATCAGGTTTAACAGCAATCACCTATCACCTTCCTGTTACGAACGCGTACGGTTCCTGTCCACTGGTACGAACGCGTACGGTTCCTGTCCACTGGTCAGTTTCCGCCAATCCCCCCCAGGCTTAAAGGCTGCCAGTGCATGATAACACAGGAGTAGTCTGTCTTTATAAATAATGTATGCAATGTATGGTGGTCAGACATGTCCATCATTATGAATATAAATATAACTTATTCCCAGAAAAAAAGAGAACTATAATAATCCAAGTATCATGAGTACTTGGATATGCTATTGCAGCTATTTGCATGGCAACTTCTGAAGGACGAATTATTAACAGGTACAGTAGAGTGATCGACATAAAACAGGCTTGTGATCGACCAGTCGATCGCGATCGACTGGTTGGCCACCCCTGGTCTATATATATAATTCTTGACCCAAAGTCACAGATTAGCTCGGATTGTGGGATGAAGAACCCGACATTACTACTTTTGCCATTGAAGTCCATAGGGAAGGAGTAAAAAGAGGGGGTTCCTAACCTTGGTCGTGGATAACCACTATTTCTTCTCTTTGCAGTCTCTCGGCCGCTTTTTTAAACATGGACTAGGGAGAGTCTAACGTGGAGCTTCCATGTTAGACTCAAGTAGTACCAATGCCAAGAACGCGTGCTTTAGACGCCAGCAGCGAGAGCTAACATGGTCCTATGTTGATCCACGACTGCGCTTGTGTTGGCAGCCCTGAACCAGGGAGATCATATATTGGGGGACGGAGAGCGGAAGAGTCATTTGTCTCCGCGCCCTGCTACCGAGAACAACAAAACACACCATACCATATCTGAACCTATATTCTTCATTTATTCACTTTGTTTTCCCACATTTCCTTGATCTTCATAGCTCTTCCCATTATCGGGAGTCAAGATTGTCATGGTCATGTTATAGTTATTATTTAGTTGCACAACTAATGATGCCTTAATCACTAGTTGATAGTTTGATAGTTGATAGTTGATAGTTGACTAGTTTTTTAGTTGATAGTTGGAGTATGTGAGAGAGAGAGAGATCATGCATGAGTGAGAGGACAGTAAGATGTGAGAATGAGGTGGATAGATGTGTGGAAATGGGAGACTTCTGCCGTGGCCTCCCCGTAGAGGGAGTTGTAAGGAGCCGCTGTTAGCGTAGACTAGACTATTATGACCAAAAAGAGAATAAATGTCTCCTCTGTTTCCATTAATTAAATGCAAGTGCTGCTGTATAGTCGTATAAGTGAGTGACTATTATATTGCTGATAGTCTGGACTCGGCGGGCGAGGAGAGATAAACAAACCCAGATTTCGTAGGGCGCCAAACGCGGTCTTTAAAAAAATATTTCAGATGCTTCATAATCTGCAGTAGACGCATGTGTACACTCATATTTTGCCAAACAGAATATTGACAATACAGCTAATTTGTCTTAGTATGGGCATTTGCATAGTATCGTAAATATCATTAGACTTAAGTGTTGGACAGGGTCCTGGGTGTCTAACATTTTCAATACTATTCTCGTTAGTTTTAGACCAACTTAAGACTAATCCCCCCGGAAAATGTTTAGAAAACGGAAATGCCTGTCTAAAGCCACGGTTAGTCTTAGGTTAGCCGAAGTCCACGTTTAAAGAATCGGCCGTCTATCTGTGTGTGTGTGTGTGTGTGTGTGTGTGTGTATGTGTCATTCACCCATGGTCTTGTCCACGCCAGTTGACTCGCGATCGCCAGTTTCACCTTCCCTGTGCGAGCTTGGAACTCATTATTACCAATCTTTGGGCAATGCTGGGACCTCACACACCACACACCCTCATCCCCTTGCTCAAGGGGGACAATAACCGCCCGAATTTGTCAGTGAAAAATCTCCGGGTGATGTGAGGATTCAAACCCGCTACCACATAATGGTAGGCCAGCACGCTATCGACTTGACCATCAAGGCGTGTGTGTGAGTGTGTGTGTGTTTGTGTGATGGCTTAGTTCTGGAATGTGTTAGCTTGTTGTTTTTAGCTTAGGTTGACTTAGTTCTTAGTTCGCAAATATGTGTTATCGGTGTGTGTGTGTGTGTGTGTGTGTGTGTGTGTGTGTGTGTGTGTGTGTGTGTGTGTGTGTGTGTGTGTGTTGTGATTCTAACAACCAGCTACCGGTAAGTACATTTATCAGTACGCTCTCTCTCATATATTTCTTAATCTTTATATCTCTTATTTCATTACTTTATTCCCTTTCATCTTACTCTGTGTGGAATAAAGAAAAAATACATCATGAATATTTTATGGCGCCCGCGTAGAGGCAGAAAAAAGTAAATGTAGGTAAGAAAAATTACCTTATTTTAATTTATGAGCTTTAGCCTCTCAGCCTCTTTCTTTTACCCTCTCTTTTGGCTTGAGGACCTAGCATACCCTTGATACCTAATACACTTTTATAGGATGTCCCCTTTTCTTGCCATGATCAGTAGTATACTACAAGAGATGATTTCCATTCCAGGTTGAAAAACTGTCACGCAGGCGCAACAAAAATTATAATGTAAGCCCGAAATCATCATCATATATTCCAGTGATCATATGCTGTAAGAAGATATTATCTACTTACAACACACATGATCAGATATAGTAGATAGTACCAATTAGATATTATCTACTTACAAACACATGATCACTGGAATATATGATGGTGATTTCGGGCCTACATTATTATTTTGTTGCGCCTGCGTGGCATTATTGAACTATGCAACAAAAACATCAAAAATATAGGAAAACGTCAAAAAATATGACAGTACGAACTGAGTAAACAAATGTGGATAGTTATTGAACAAAAGTAAGGAAAAGAAGCGTTAAAGAGAGATGAAACACCACGGGAAGAAAAAGGTAATAATGTGAAGGGTGTGTGGAAAGAGCGGTGTAATGAGGCAAGCCAGAGTGAAGTTGTGTAGGACAGATGTAAGATAAAGACGATGATAATTACCGGGATAAAGGAAATGTAACCCACAGGTCCAGGTAAGTGCTCTCAGGTATTGTGATTATTGTATTATCATTACTACGTACTACTAACGATGATGGCAACATGAAGGTGCATGATACAAAAATATTTTGTGTGGTTTATCTGAGATTAAATCAAGCGAAAAATAAAGAGTGAAGGGATTGAAGAGATCGGAGACATCAAGGAAAAACGTTCACCGTTAAAATTATAATGTGTTGTGTTTATGCATCATAAACATTCAAATACAATTACATAGTTACATGGTTCCTCATTATTTCACTGCAAGTACTACACACATAACAAATCAATTGATATGCATGCTGAAATTTAAAGCGTCTATAATATATTATACACACACACACACACACACACACACACACACACACACACACACACACACACACACACACACACACACACACACACACACACACACACACACACACACACACACACACACACACACACACAACACACACACACACACACACACACACACACACACAACACACACACACCACAACACACACACACACACACACACACACACACACACACACACACACACACACACACACACACACACACACACACACACACACACACACACACACACACACACACACAACACACACACACACACACACACACACACACACACCACACCACACACACACACACACACAGTGGAAAGCCTTGTCGTCGAGGTCTGCCACACTGCTATCAGTGCAGGTGGATAAGAGAGCCTTGGGCTTGCAAAAACATTTGATTATTTCTTCTGTTTATGTTCCACCCAGCAATTCAAGGTACGGAAATATTGAACATTTCAATAATGTAGATAATTTCTTGCTAGATTTTTTGTTGACTATTTTCATTTGTTGTGTGGTGATTTTAATGCCCATACAGGTACTTTCCCTGACTATGTTACTCTAAATGAAGGTTTTCATGATGATGGAAATGTAATAGTTAACCAGCCTGATGCTTTTATTGACTTGAAGGAGTATGAAATAGACAGCACAAGATATTCACAGGATTTGTCTTGTGATAGAAGTACATATGGGAAAAAATTATTAGAACTCTGTAAAAACAACCAGATATGTATATTCAATGGTAGGACAGGGGAAGAATATAGAGTTGGGAAGGCAACAACTGTCTATTCCACTGTGGTTGACTATATCATAGGATCACCATATCTTTTTAGTAGAATTCAGAATTCAAGGTAATGGGTTTGACCCCCTGCTATCAGATGTCCACTGTGGTGTACAGCTTCAACTTAGGGATTTCCATAGATGTGATGTGATGAACAATAACCAAAATACACAAGTGCACAAAATAGATAACAGTAAGCCAGGAAAATGGAGAAATTACAAATTAGAGGAATACATTGCTAAAATAGATGTTGAAAAGGTTAATGATATCATTACGGAGGCACACGATATGTCAGTAACAGACTTAAACTCTAAGGTGAAGCATGTTCTTATAGACCCAGCACTAGGGTGTTTCCATGTAGACCACAAAAAAGCTATGTTAAGCTCAGTAATGCGTGTAGTATGCCTGGTTATGATGCTCAGTGTTGGCAAAGCAGAAAGGACTACCATAAGGCTAGACATAAATATACATATGTTATACACATATGTTATAACATACAAATGTTACAAAAACTGATGACAATCATAATAATATGATTATCAAAAGTAAAAAATACAAGAGTGAATTAAAAAGAATAAAACAGAAGGAAAGAGCGAATGTTGTCAGAAAAATGACAGAAAATAAGAAAAAAGATCCAAGGTTTTACTGGCAGTTGTTAAAGGGCTTCAAAGAACAAGACATACAGATACCTGTTCAAGTTTTTTATGACAATTTTAAAGGTTTAGTTGATGAAGATGAAGATTACCCTAATTTACCAAATGACATTGAAGGGATAATGCTTGATAATAACATTATACTGGATGCACCTATAACTGAATCAGGAATTAATAAATGTATTAATAAATTAAAAAAATAATAAGGCAGAAGGAATTGCTTGCATTGTCAATGAATACATCAAGAGCACTTGTGATTTGTTATGTCCTCTATATGTAATATTATTAATTATTTAATAAGATATTAGACACAGGCACATTGCCTGAGGAATGGTTAGTTGGCAGCATAGTTCCTATTTACAAAAATAATGGTGATAGAAATGATGCTAATAACTATAGGGGAGTTACTTTGTTAAGTTGTATGGGTAAAGTATTTACTTCTATATTGAATGATAGACTTACTGCATATTGTGATGAAAAAAACTTGATAAATGAAACTCAAGCAGGGTTTAGGAAGGGCTATTCTACTGTAGATCATGTATTTGTGTTGAAATGTATTATTGATTTGTTTAGATGGAAGAAAAATAAATGGTTTTGCTTGTTTATTGATTATAGAAAGGCTTTTGACATGGTTTGGAGAGATGGGTTGTGGTACAAACTTGTTAAAAATGGGATTACTGGTAAGGTTTATACTTTGGTTAAGAATATGTATAATAATATCAAATCATGTGTTGTTGTTAATCAAGAAGTATCAGAATTTTTGTAAGTCAAAAAGGGGTGAGGCAAGGGGAAAATCTCTCTACTTTACTATTTGCCATGTATATAAATGATCTTGAGGAGTACTTAATAGGTGAAAACTGTACACACTTAAACTTTAATGATGACTGGTTAATCTTTATCTGAGGATGCTTGTACTCATGTATGCTGATGACACTGTTATTATGGGGGAGAGTGAGGAGGAGATAAACAATGCACTTAAGGCAATGGAAAATTATTGAAATCAGTGGAAAATGGAAATGATTAAATTAACACTAGTAAGACAAAATTAGTGGTATTTGGAAGGGGAAGAGCCCAGACTGAAGGCTATAACTTTGAATTTGGTAGTGAAAATGTGGAAACTGTAGGAGAATATAAGTACCTTGGAGTGTTATTGACAAGAAATGGGAGATTTAGAAAATGTCAACAGGAATGCACTGAATCAGCTACAAGAGATATGTACAGCCTTATTGGAAAGTGTAGGAAATTTGATCTTCCTGTAGGTCTTCAAATGGAGTTGTTTAGAAGTACAGTATTACCCGTACTGTTATATGGCTGTGAGGTGTGGGGACATACTGTAAATAGGGAAGTAGAAATTTTACATATGAAGTTCTCAAACACATGCTTTGTGTGCAGATAAATATATGTAATGCTATTGTTTATGGGGAACTTGGGGCATATCCCATGGATATTGATGTAAAAGTTAGAATGATAAATTACTGGATTAGACTAATCACCGGAAAACCTGAAAAGTTTTCTTATGTAAGTCTGTTTGTAGTAACTATGTATCTTTTAAGTGTATATTTGGCAGAGAGGAGTATTAACTAAATGAAGACCAAATCACGATTTTTTTTGCTAAACTTAGGACAAATAATAATAGACTACCAGTAACAGCATGAAGATACCAAAATGTGCCCAGAGAGGAGAGAATTTGTGATAAATGTGATGGTGCAGCACTAGGGGATGAATACCATGTTGTCTTAGAGTGTAATAATCAGGCAATAAGTCAGCTCAGGCATGACTATATCCCAGAGTATTTCTGGACTAGACCAAGCAGAGAAAAATGTATTACATTAATGCAGAGTAATAATGTTAACACATTAAATAGGATAGTATGTTTCCTGGATGTAATATTTAAAATGTTCAGATTAAAATATGCTGCTATGTATCTGTAAGATGTATTATGTTCTTTGATATGGATAATGACTTGTTGGCAATTAAGGAGCTGTGCTCCATACTTCTGTTGAAGTCTGAGCAATAAACCTTATTCAATTCAATTCAATTCACACACACAATATGGTACAAAGGTACTATAAATGACCTTGGTAATATGAGGACCATAGGTTCGAACCCCACTCACGGCTCAAAATGTACCCTGTGGACGCAGGTAGTAAATGTCTCCTCTGAGCAAGTGGGTGGGGTGTGTATGGCGAGTGAAATCCAGCTTTTACTCTCAGATCAGTCTATGGGTATGTTCTCGGCTATCAATCAATCAGCCATTGGGAGCATAAGCCGGGGGGCGCCTCGCCTCGCCCACCCTACGACGCCACACCCGGGGGTCACCACGCACTAGTCCCCATGTAGGCTCCCTTCCCATACCAAGCAACTCTAGACAGCCAGCATCAACTTGCCCAAGCCACGAGCCTTGTGGTCGCCCCCTTGGCCTCTTCCACGCCGCATTGTCTCTTACAGATACAACCCGATGGGAAGGATTGGTTTCAGTGTTGCGTGCCACATGCCCATACAGCCGAAGTTGGCGCTGACGGACAATGCAGGTAATATTGTAATTAATATTGCCTCGATTCAGTCTCACGGTGCAATCGCTGATTTGACACGTAATCATCCCAGCGATATCCTATGGTTCTGCGAAGACACTTATTACCAAAGGCAGCGATTCGCCTCTTCAAGTCGCTATTTGGTGTCCATGTCTCACAACCATGCAATAAGACAGGGATCACAAGCTACTTGAAAATCCGGATCTTCGTCCTTCTGGACAGGTACTGACAACGCCAAATACTCGTGATGAGCGAGTCCATAACACCGTGGGCTATGCCAATCCGCCGTAAGACTTCTTGACGCGACCTGCCATCATTATGGACTGCGCTACCAAGGTATGCAAAACTTTCCAAGATTTCAATGTCCTCGCCGCACGCATGAACATACTGAACTGTTTCATCTAGTAAGACTCCAAACACCTGGACCTTGGTCTTGAGCCAGGATACCTGAAGTCCCAAAGGCTTTGCCCCTCCTGCAGTGCATCTAGAGCCATCCCCAGCACCTCCAGCGACTCAGCAAAGATTACTTTATCATCGGCAAAAAATAGATCAGTGATCTTGGTGTTGCCGAGGGATGCTCCACAATCACTTTGATCTACAACTTTGCCCAATACCCAGTCCATACAAGTGTTGAAAAGTGATAGGGAAAGGACGCACCCTTGCATCACTCCTGTATTCACATAAAAGAAGCTGGTGGATTCACCTCTCCCAACCTTCACAACACTCTCAATCACAGAACACAGACTATTATAATTTTATAATAACGAATATTATCATTTTATTGTCATATCAGAATCCTGGTTGAACACTACAAATAGAGACTTTTTGATTGAACGTAATTTACCTGGTTACTTAATGTTTAGCTGTGAAGTGAAATGTCTTTAGTGAAAGCGCGAATAGAACAGGTGGAGGAGTATTACTATACGTAAAAGCCAGTCTTCATCCTACGGTCATTAAGTCCAAGAAAGTTGATAATTAGGATTCCCTATTTTTGCAGCTAAAGATCCGCTCACATTTTTTTTAATCGGACTCATCTATAGACCCCGAGTTCACAATACTAACTTTGATAACCAGCTATACGACCCGTTAATTGAAATGTATAATGAGTTCAATTGAGTCCTCTTTGATGAGTTAACCTAGCTATTACTTCCTGAGGGAGTCCGTCAAACACTCATTCGGGTCACGATTTTGTCAGTGATTTCTTAGAAAGATCGTTAACTCAACATGTTCATAAACCCACGAGAGGTGACAATATATTACATAGTAGTACATATGAATAACAGATACCAGGAGACCTATTGGTCTATAAGGAGGGTATCTGCTAAACTACATACTACTAACTATCAACTACATGTAAGAGGACAGTTGGAAAAGGATACCATGTCCCTAAAGAAGATAGGAAAATGGAAGTTTCATAGTGAAGAATGATAGGATATGAAGTATGCTTACTACAACTACCGCTAACACTAGTGGATCCGGGGTACGATATAATTTAAATTAGCAGGTCAATATTAAAACCCATTTACTTTATAATACGCGTCTATTCTGTTTTTAAATGAAGTTATTGTGCTGGCTTCGACAACATTTGCTGGTAATTTGTTCCATCGATTAACAACTCAAACATTGAAATATTTTTTACTTATTGATATCTGTGATGAAACGTTGACCATTCAGCTTCAACCATTGTTTTTTGTTGTCACTTGAGGAGAAAGCTCGAATAGGTTATCTTAATTAATGACATCAAATCCTTTAAAGATAGTAAACGTTTCTATCAAGCCCCACGGATTCTGCGATCCTTTAGGGAAAACATAGTAAGTTTCCGCAGGCTCTCTTCATAAGATGAATCTCGCAAAGATGGAATAAGTTTGGTTGCTCTTCTTTGAACTTATTCAAATTTGTCTTGATCATTTACGAAACAAGGCGATCATAATTGAACAGCATATTCTAAGTGCGGCCTAACCAAAGACATGTATATGTATAATCGTGTCATTACTTTCGGAGTTTTACGTTCAAGGTTGCGTTTAATGAAGCCCAACATCATATTCGCCTTTTTACTGGCAGCCAGGCAATGCGTACTCGTTTTAATATCATTACTAATGATGATACCTACATCCCTTTCCTGCTATATTGGACCTTGTCTTTTCAAAAAATGCCGAGCTGGTAAAGAATGTAAATATTGATCCTGAATTTAGCACTAGTGATAATATAAATGTGTCCATTGATATGAACATCGAAGTGTAGAGATAAAACGTTAGCGTAAGAAAAAAAAATCCTGTATAGACAACGTAACTTTAATGACTTAGGACGATTTTATCATAAACAGAATAAAGCTTATTACCAAATGAATCAAGTATAGACGAATCATGGGGGATGTTCAACAATATCCTGAATAATGCTGTAATTTCTTGTGTTCCAGTCTGTAAAAGACATTCTCGTGATAATAAGAATAAACCCAAATTATGGAACATCCAAATTGAATCTGGGCTTTGACTTAAGATAAAGAAAAGTAAGAAAGAACTTTAATTATAAATTGCATGTATCAGTATAACGAACCCAAACTAATGTTTATGTTAAGTGCGTAGAAGAAAGTTATCACAGCGAATGTAGGTAGATTCACTTTTCCTTGAAAACGGTAAACATGTTAATAATGAAATCGAGATGGCTGAAGTATTAAATGGTTACTTTGCTTCTGCTTTTACAGTTGAAAATATAAATGGACTAGAAGAAGTAGGTTGCGATCCAAGACACGTAATTCCATTGAGAAATTGCGATTTTTTTTAAAATAAAATAATTAATGTAATAGATAAACTCAAAACTATCAAATCCCCGGGCAAGGTTTAGCAACGGGAGCTTTAAAGGAAGTGAAGTACCAGATTTGTACACCTCTTTCAATATATATTAGCAAATCCCTAAATTCTGATAAAATTCCTGGCGATTTGAAACTTGCAAATGTTACTCCAAAGCATAAATAATGTGATTTGACACAATATAGCAGTTACAGACCGACCAGCCTCACATATGTATTCTGTAAATTAAAGAAAACTCTAATACGGGACAAGGTGGTATATTTCTTAGAAGAAAATTATCTCATCAAAAACTCCCAGCACGGCTTTCGTAATCAACGCTCTTGCCTCACAAATTTGCTAGACTTTTTTAATGACGTATACAGCACGTTGATGAGACGAAAGCAGTAGATGTGATTTGTCTTGACTTTCAAAAAAGTGTTTGACAAAGTCGCCCATAAGCGTCTACGTAAGAAATTAAGGTCGCACGGCATTACTGGAAATATTTTCAATTGGCTTGAGGACTGGCTTTATGCAAGAAAGCCGCGTGTCATGATTAATGGAAAAGCATATAGCTGGCGAGACGTTATAAGTGGTATACTGCAGGGATCTGTGCTACGACCTGTACTTTTTTTCTTAATCTACATTATGTTAACGTTATTGACAAAGGCCTCACCTGTAAGATATCAAACTTTGCGGGCGATACTTACATAAGGAATAAAGTAATCACAATTCCCGATAAGATGCAATAGCAATCTGACCTTGATCACTTAGTTAGTTGAGCAAATCCCTGGCAGATGCTATTTAATACCGATACGTGTAAAGTTTAGCATTTAGGAAGTAATAATATATTTCAGGATGGATATAGCCTTGTTAGAATCAGTGCAGATAAGGATGACCAAAATTATTCAAGGATGCGTAACTTAGTTATGAGTAGAGATTGAAGCTATTAAAGTTACACTCACTCGAGAGACGCAGAGTAGGGGGCGATCTGATAGAAGTTTTTAAGTGGATAAGGGAATTTAATAAAGGAGAGGTAGGAAAAGTTCTTACAGCTATTAATCAGGGTAGAACAAGAAGTAACAGATTCAAGCTGGAAAAGCGTAGATTTAAAAAAAGAAATAGGAAAAAACTGGTTCACAAATAGGGTGGTGAATGATTGG
>JACEEZ010021680.1:45477-50965 GCA_016584305.1 Chionoecetes opilio
TACAAATCATTAACATTTATTTCATTGTTTCAGGTTCTTTGACGAAAATTGAAAAATGAATGCAAGAGGAAAGAGTAACGTTTATTTGCTTGGTTCCTATCAAGCTGAAATCCTCGGTGCAAAACTGCCATCATATCGGCAAGCTCTTGGCCATTTTCTTCATCTTCACAACCGTCAGGGTGGCTCGGTTGGTAGAGCTGCGGGCTCGCGTGTAGCGTCCCTGCATTCAGTCTGCGGTTCGAGCCCACTAAGTTCGTCCTGGCGTGGTGGCGTTTTGTATAGTCAATAACCTTGTAGTTGGTACTTGCAAAGTGTCTATATAGGATCAAATTATCTTATATCTTCTTCATATTCACAAAGAGGAGAAACGGACAGTTCGAAACTCCAGTCGACAGGCTCTTGAAGCTATATCTACTTTTTCGGCCAAGACAGGAATACCAGTTCGTGCATCCAAAACATACCATTGAGAAGTTAGAGGCAGTATTTTTTGAATGGAAAAGTCTACAGAAGCATAAAAATCGAACAACTCTGGGACACAAGAAACCAGTAGGTGAATTCATGGAGCGACTTGATGAACTATTTGATATCGCGCATGCAGATGCTCTCACTATGATCACCATTCCAGAAGACAGAGCATTCCACCCTCTCAGAGGCAAAAGGGTCGTCCTGGTTCAATTGGTACTCCAGACCAAGGGGAAACACGACGTAGATAACGTGCCCAGGAACGGAAGGAGGCGGCAATGAAGCGCCAGAAACGATCACAGGAAGAGATGGAAACCTCTAAAAGACAGGCTACGCTCTCAACTGATTCCTCTTCCACGGCAGAATCAAGTGACGACGATGTCGATTATAAAGATACCCAAGACGATAAAGCTTCTACATCAAAAAGAGCTATAATTAAAACGTCATGTCTCCTGGTCTTACAGCAGCTTTGGACAAAACCAAGCTTTCGTCCAGGAATGCCACATTTGTTCATAGTGAAGTGGCATCCAGGCTTGGTCATGATGTCAACACTGTGAACATAAACAGGAACGAGCGAGAGCGACCCATCCAACGAGCGAGAACAAACCTTCTAGCCACTAGATCGAACAATTTCCGTTCCGAATTTTCAGCATCAGTTCCCTTAACAGTTCATTTGGATGGCAAACTTATGGAAGATTTGACTTCCCATGAATATGTTGACCGTCTGTCAGTGCTCATCTCAGGTGCTGGAGTTGAGAAGTTATTGGGTGTTCCAAAACTATCTTCAGAAACAGGTGAAGCCCAAGCATCTGCGGTCATGCGTTGTTTGGAAGACTGGGGTGTTGAGCATCAGGTCGCAGCATTGTGCTTTGATACTACAGCATCCAACACTGGCCGTCGCCCAGGCGCATGTGCACTGATTGAACAGAGACTGAATAAAGATATCCTTTTACTGGCCTGTCGCCACCATGTGATGGAAAATACTTGTTGGGTTGCATTCAAAACGACATCAATCGGCATTTCCACAGGACCAGAAATCCTCATTTTCAAGAGATTTAAAGACAAGTGGCAACGAATGGATCGAGACAACTTCCAGGTGACCTCTACAGACCCTCAGTTGAATCCTTGGTGGCTCCTTTACCGTGCTGACATCCTTGAATTGGCTCGAACTCACTTATGAATTAAACAACCAAGGGATGACTACAGTCAATTTCTTGAGCTTTCACTCATATTCCTTGGAGATGTTCCTGCTCGGGGAGCTCGATTTCAAGTTCCAGGTAACATGCATCGGGCACGATGGATGTCTAAAGTTATTTATGCCATCAAGATGTGGCTCTTCCGTGACCAAATTAAGATGACTGCTTCAGAAGAAAGAGGAATTCGTGATCTTGCCACCTTTTGTGTTCTGATCCATCTCCGAGCCTGGATGACAGCACCTCTTACTGTTGAGGCACCTCTGAATGACTTCAAACTCATGGGACAACTCCTCGGATACCCACACACAGCTATTTCTGCTGCAACTAGCAAGAAACATGGGCTTCACCTGTGGTATTTGTCCGAGGAGTTGGTAGGCTTGGCTCTATTTGACTCCAGACTAACGCCTGATTTCTGAAGAAGCTGATGTTGGCCGCCATGGAAAAATTGCCACGGATCACCCAACTAAGCGACCCAGTGTAAAATGCGGTGCATTTCTTAGCAGCAGAGGCCTAGAGCAGTTCTTCACTAATAGTACAGCTGATAATAATCTCTCATATCATAAGAATTGTGCAAATTATGACTAAAGCATGAAATTTCTACCAGTGTTAGTACATGCCATAAGCTTCATTTTCAGATCGGGAGGTAAGGCAAATTTGACCTCTGAGGACCGTGAGAGGTCAATGACCTCAAAGTATCAAAATATTGATGTTTGGCGTCATTGGTTAATGGTAAACATGTTTATGATGTCCAAACCATGCATTTGTGTTCCAATAAAAGTGTCTACATATTCCACACAGCGTTGGTAATTATTTACAGGTGTCTAGCTTTGACCTCTAAGGACAGTGAGAGGTCAATTACCTCAACATATCAAATATTGATGCCAATGAATGTAAACTGTGGTGGCTGGTACTAACACAATTGTTGTACTTGTGTTTTGCAGGATTCCCTGCCTGATGATCGAAGCAAAGATACAAGCATCCCAGACCTGATCGTCACTATGGCAAAGCGTCATATCCTCATAGACCCAGCCCAGCCCTCTACGTCCAAGCAATCAAGACCACCCCCAAGAACTAACTGGGAGCTTTGTATTCTTTGCCAAGCAGAGACGGATGAACCTTTGCAGTGCCCACTAAGATCAACCATGAAACCGAATGGTAGTGGCTATGCATCATTGACAGAAGACCTCCTCCAGTTCAAGGGACTTCGGCACATGCCAATGGAACTCAACGTGAACAGACTGGATGATGGCGATGGCGTAGAAGCTACCTTGAGGACACACAGTGCTCAGTGGCACAAGAAATGTCGTTTAAAGTTTAACAAACAAATGTTTGACGTTTGAAGCAGAGCAGAATCAGCTTCAGGACAGCAATCTAGTACCGATACTCCAACCGTGCACACACGATCAGCAGCTGCCCACAGGCTTCCACAGTCAACCGAGCCTATCTGTTTCTTCTGCAATAAGCCAGCTGGCACTGCAGACTTGCACGAAGCAGCTACAAAGGAAATTGACAAGAACGTTCGGAGATGTGCCACTGAATTGGGGGACACTGAACTGCTGGCCAAGCTGTCTGCATGGAGACATGATTGCCATCGAGGCAAAATAACATCGCAACTGTCTCCGTGCATTATACAACAAAATCACACCAGCCGCACTCAAGGACGAGGATGCAGATCGTCTGCATGGCATAGCTTTTGCTGAGCTGGTGGTATTCATGGAGGACATGCATGCAGATGAGGACAATGCCCCTGTATTTAAACTCTCAGACGTGGCTAAGCTCTACAAGACGAGGCTGGAGCAGCTGGGTGCCACGGTAACCAACAGAATACACACAACCAGACTGAAGGGCAAACTTCTTTCTGTGCTTCCTGATCTGAGAGCCCATTCTCAGGGCCGAGACACACTTCTCTTGTTTGAGAAAGATATAAGTCCCGCCCTGAAGAAGGCCTGTGATCATGACAGTGATGCCATGCACCTAGTAAGAGCAGCACAGGTAGTACGTAGATAAATGTTTCAGACCAGGTTCACCTTTGACCCACAAAGTGCGTTCCACGCTGACTGCCAGAAAGATTCTGTGACACCATCCCTCCTTGCTCTGGTGAACATCATCCTCGATGGGGCGAACATCAAGCACCAGACTAAGTTGGCCAACACAAGCCCCACAACTGCTGCTCTTACAGTATCGCAGCTACTGGTGTTCAACAGTGTAAAGCATGCACGCAGTGTGGAGTCAACCTCAGTGCGCCACAGCCGCGAGAGAGAAACCCCACTCCCACTCTACTTGTCCCTCAAGATTCACGCTGTGACCAGGAGCAGAGGTCTGATTGACACACTGTTCAACCTAGGGATGTGTGTGTCATATGATAGATTACTACAGCTCACAGCAGACATTGCCAATGGTGTCTGCCAGCGCTTCAACATGGAAGAAGTTGTTTGCCCACCCAAGCTGCGCAAGGGACTGTTCACTACTGGGGCTGTCGATAATATTGACCATAACCCCAGCTCTGCGACAGCCAAGGATTCTTTTCATGGCACAGGTATCTCCCTAATGCAACATCCATCACACACGAATGGCGGACTCGACCGTGGTGTAGTGGTGATTGGGCAAGACATGTCACGAGAGGACATTCGTCTTCCAATAGCAGATGGCAAGGAAATGTATGCAACATGTGGAACTGAGGTTCTGTGCTCTCCTGCCGAGTCCGACTTGACCAGCCTCGCCCCATGTTCACACGAGGAGGCGGACACTCGCCTGCTTCTACATGTGGCAGATGCTGTGCAGAAGGGGATCAGAAAGTTGGCCATACGCACTGTGGATACTGATGTTGTGGTACTGGCTGTGGCTTCATTTAACAACATCAATCCTGACGACCTGTGGATAGCTCTTGGTACTGGATCCAGCTTCCGGTACATAGCTGTTCACCAACTGGCTAAGACCACTAAAGACCACTAAACCACTAAACCACTAAGACCTACTCAAATAAAAGATACAATCCCTAAATCCAGGGCTACTTCTAGTGAAGTACGAATAATAAATTGTATCTTATGTGAGGGGGGACATCCACCCTCCACATGTAATATCTATTCAGATTGTTCCACGAGAGTTGAAAGGTTAATGAGCCTTGGTAATTGCCTAACCTGTCTCCGTGGTAAATATGCTTCAAATGCATGCCTTATAAACTTAAGAACTTGTAGAAAATGTAAACAATCTGTTCATAACATCGTTCTTTGTCCTAACAGTGATAATAACTCAGACCCTACAGCAGTTAAAATGGCAGTCACTAATAAGAGTAGTTCAGCAGCTGTTCCTACTGCAGAATTGAAGGTGAGCCACAATGGCAATTCAGTCATTGTAAAGACAATGTTTGACAGTGGTGCACAAAGATCCTTCATAAGTAGGGAAATAGTTGAATTGTTACAGCTACCCATAATTATTAAAGTGAATTTAGCCATGTCAGGTTTTCTTGCCAATAAAGAGGCTCAAACCTTTGACATAGTTCAACCCCTAGTCCAATTAGGAAAATACAAATGTAGGGTAGCTGCTGTAGTAGTAAATAATATTGGTATTAGTTTAATTGTTAATGGACTAAAAGACACAGCTGAAATGCTGAGGGATAATGGTGTTAAACTAGTCTGTAATACATTCGAGGACGTTGATGGTCCCTTCCAATTAATAATAGGCGCTGATTATTTTGGGCGTTACCTAAGGAAGGTCATCAAAAGACATAACGTCTCTATGTTCACCAGCGCTGGTGTAATGTAAAAGGGACTCATCCCACATACTCCCACGCAAGAGAGGTATTGTATAATAGGGGGGGTCTTTCCGAAACA
>JACEEZ010021682.1:0-18303 GCA_016584305.1 Chionoecetes opilio
GTTTGGGATTGAGGGAAAACCCCCCCCCCCCCCGGGGGGGGGTTTTCCCTTTAAAAAACCCAAACCCGACCCCCCAAAGGAAGTGTACCCCGCAGGTAGGTCGGGAGCTCCGCTGTTCTAAGGAAGACCTGGCATTCCAGGGAGAAAGTTGAGGGCCTATTCCATTGAAATAGAGAAAAGGCATGGAGAGGGGGGGGCCAGAATAGGTGGGGGTTTCCCGGGCACGGGGTTTCCCCTTTTGGGTAAGGTGGAAACCCCTTCCAGAGGAGGGTGAAAGGGAGGTATGACCGTATCCTTGAGGGGGCGGAGGAAGACGGATGGCAGCTGGCGGCAGGACCCGGGGGTGGGGTGGGGGGCCCTTGGGGGCATAGCGGGGGAGGAAGAAAGGGGGGCGGCATGAAGAAGGACGCCCGGGTCCCTGCCACGGTGGGGGGGGGACCCGTGCGGTGGTTTCCTCAACTTCCACGGTGACTGGGAAAAGCCGGGTCGAGATCTGAGGGGGGGGGGGTCGGGAGGAGCCGGGAAATCCGGGATAGCCGGGTTTAGCAGGGGTTGCGCGGGTACGGGAGGAGGAGTGCTCCCGGGTCAGGGGAGATGGGGATCCTGAGCAAGAGGCTTTCTTCCGGGGCCTCCTCAAAAGCTAACCTTTTTCCCTGGGGTGATGGGGAATAGGCATACCTGGGTGGACCGCCGTAGCTGGGGTAGAGTAGGTGTAACTGGGGGCAGGCTTTGGGGGGTGATGGTTCACGGCCTGCGGTAAGGGGGGAAGGTTAGGCGGTCAGTCCCTCAGTGCTTGTTTAGGCATGCAGAGCTACCCTTCCCCCACCAAATGGGATAGAGGCTGAGCCTGCGGTTTTAATGGGGATTTCGCAGACCCGGGCCCTGCGAACCACCGCACTGGGGGAAACAAAGGGAAGGGCCTGGGGCCAGTGATATCGTAGTCTGCATGGGTGAGGCCCCCTGCAGCGGAGCACCCCACCGGAGACCTGCAGGGTTAGGGGGTGGCGATCCGATGGCACCAGGGGCAGCGGAGAGAGGGGGAGGGAGGGGGGGCCTAGTACACCACCTGGGAATGGACCCTTTGTGGGCAGGGGCCCCTTCACCTTCAGGGTAACCCCTTTTCCGTGTGGCGTGGTAGATTGTGGGGCGGGTCCAGGGATCCGACCCTCGCCACCATCAAGGGCGGAAACCTTTCCCACCCCACCAGGTCAGTGTCGTCCCCAGGGGGCCCCCCCCTGGGAAATGGTAATCAGGGCCGTCACGCTCAGCCCTGCAGCAGGTGACCTCCCACTCCCCCAGGGTAAAGGAAGCCTGCCCCAGTTCAGGGACCTTGGGGATGTTGTGCTCCCAGACCAAAAACAATAAGGGCCCTGCATTTCCCAGGGAGCGGGTTTCCCCTCGAGGATGTACTTCTCGAGGAGGGAGAGGTGGAGAGCATGAGAGACCTTGCTGGGATTGGCGAAAATCGCACGCCTGAGGCTGCCCGAGGAGGAAGGACGCCTGAACACACTCGGCCGCAGGGGGCTGGGGGTCTGGGCCGGTGCGAGGGACCTTATCACGGACCTTCCTGCGAGGGAGATGGTGCATGCGCCTTCTTTGCCGGCGGTGGAGGAGGAAAGGTGGGGGAAGGACTCTTCGTCCACTTCGAGTCCATAGTAGACACGAGCCCCGGTGAGGAACCTGCCAGGGCAAAACAATAAACACAGACGGGAAGCAGGCTTTACACACTGCTCAGCGAAGTACGTAGTGCACCCTCAACGCTCACACACAGGGCTGGTGATGATTGCGAGGAGACAAACTGGCAGTCTACACAGCGGGCTGGCAGACGGCAAACTCAAGGTGCGATCTGAAAGGTGAGGGTATGCATGGCCAAAGTTTACCTGTGTGACGTCGTCTGCCGCGCGTGCACAGTGACGCGTATTTTTGCATGTAGTACTCGGGCAAAGGTAGCTTGGGGGAGATCGCTATATAGTCCCGCGGTCTAGGGCTGCGCTGATGGCGACGGCGGGAGTAGCAACTTAAACTATTTTATCAGATCATTTTGTCCCGTGATTTGACCAAAAAAAACAGCTTACCAAGAGGTTTGAAGGTTAGTAGAAGACCTGTATGACAAAAGTTTAGTCCTTCATTAGGTAGTAAGCGAGATATGGCTGAGATACTACTGTGTATCATCCCTCAGTGCCACATAAAAATCATAGGATGCTATAATTCGTAATATATGGCGCCTGGGGACATTAGTGCAGGTGGCGACTATAGTGTTATCTACAGTAGTGTAAAATAATACCTTGAATCCAAACAGTCATGTTCTAAAGATAATAATGGACGAGGACTTTTTTCGGTCGTTTTCAGGGACACTGACTATTTTTTTCCTGGCCTACAATAGGTGCTTTTTCTAATGGAGGTAGTTTTATTTTGTGCAAACCCATAAAAAAATATAAAAAATCACCACCGAATTTTATGATACCGTTCCCATTAAAAACACTATCTCCATCAGCAACTTGAAAAAGCACTAAAAACTTGACCGGGAAAAAATTAGTCAGGGTCTTTTAGGTTTTAATGCAACCTAACCTAACCTTATAGGTTTTAATGAAACCTAACCTAACTTATAGGTTTTAATCGTCATTAACCGTCGCAAATAAATAGTTTCGGAGATATAGAACATTTTAGGTGGGAGGAGGAATACGTCTCCTTGTATACAAAATGCCTCCTCTTCCTCTTCTTGTGACCTGCATCGCTTTTGTTTGGTATTTTATTAATCTTTTTTATTATTGGACCCAGTTAGGAGGTTAAAGGTTAGGTAAGGTTAGGTTAGGTATTAGGTTAGGTTAGGTTAGGTTAGGTTAGGTAAGGTAAGGTAAGGTAGGTAAGGTAAGGTAAGGTAAGGTTAGGTAAGGTAGCCACGGGTGCGCCTCCGAAAACAAAGCGATGCAGGTCACAAGAAGAGGAAAAGGGAGGCATTTTGTAAACAAGGGAACGTATTCTTCCTCCCACCTAAAATGTCATATCTCCGAAACTATTGATTTGCGACGAAAAGCTCAAGGAGAAAATGTCTCTTAGAATACTATAAGGTAAACAAAAACCAGGCCCCCTTTTGTGTGGGGAAGTTTGGTCTATCGAAAAATTTACCATATTATATATAATAAATGGGCCCCCCCATTTTCAATTTTTTGGATACACCACTGCCGCAGGTACCCGCCCCAAAAACCCCTACCCCACCCATCCTAAAACCCTTACCACGCACAAAATCCACCAATAACCGCAAACGACCACACTACCCCCTAACACTCAAAAAATTCCCCCAAACCGGGTTTAATCAACAAAACACACAGTCATCACCTTACATTTTTATTCGGGTTTTCCCCAGGGCCCCGGGTTTCTCTTCCTTTTTTCCTGGCTGGCGGGGCGAGAGGGCGCCTGTGGTGCTGGGGTGCTGGAGGGCGCTGGTGCTGGGGCCCTGACATTGCCCAGATAGTTTTGGGGGAAAAATAATTAAAGGGTTTACTTGTGGCTGGTTTTATAGGGGGGAAGCAAAAACCGGGGTCGCAGCGGAACAGCAGACATTCTTTTCTTCTTCTTCTTCTTGTGACCTTTTCTGTTTAAAAGCTTTGTAGGTGTTTTAAACTCGGGGCAATTTGCACTTTTCTTCCTTCTTTCCCACCTGAGCCTTTTTTCCCTTCACCTGTGGGGAGAAAAAAGGGCGCTACAGGGCATATATCACAGAATAATCCCCCCTATAAAATACCCCCTTACGTCTTCTAATTCCCACGCAATTTTTTTTCCCCAAAAGCCGGTTTTGCATAAAATAGGTCCCGCCTTGTAAAGTCAAAAAACCTGCGACACCGCCCGTGTTTGTCAGCTTAGGGAATTTTCCCCTATAATATTTTTATCATATAAAAGGTATACTTTTTATTTCAAAAAGTTTTCTTAATTTTTATCAAAAAAAAAAACGAAAAAAACACATAAGAAAGGCCTTTTGAGACTCTCAAGAAATGCATGAACTTAATATTCTATAGGGTAAACTCACGTCATTTAATATTTGCGGAAAATTTTTACAGGGAAATATAAAATAAAAGCGGAATTTCTTAGCTTTCTTGATACATTTCTTTTTTCTGTGAATTAATTAGCAGCACGATATGAGGGTTTAAGTATGAAAAGCCTATTTTTGGGTCCCCGACAGACTGTGCACTAAGTATAGGATGGGAAAGGATCGCTACCCGGGGAAACCCTGGTATACAGGAACCTTCCAACTTTGGGTAACACATTACCGGCTACCTTAGATAATTGAAAAAAAAACATACGTCGGGAAAAGCCTCCCATCTGACCGCGGCCGGTGTCCGCAGCCGTATCGAGCCACAAAAACCATCCCAAAATCATCCCCGGGGGGAGGGGCTGAAAATTGGGCGGGGAAGGAAGGGTGGGGGCCGGGGGCCGTGCACGCTTGTCGGGGCCCCCCAAAAATGGTTTTTAAATATTTAAAAAGCCTCATTTTGGCCCCCTTTAGATAGTGCACTAAGCTACCTGCCATTTGGAGACGGGGAAAGAACCCCCCACCCCCGCGGGGGGGCAAAAGAGAAAACTGACCATAACAAAACGATCCCATAGTATCTCACCGTCAAGGGGGAGATCAAGGGGAACCCCGGCGCCACCACCCCACCCCCTCCGGACGGAGGGAGCCCCAGGGCAAACGGGGGAAGTCCCGAGGAGTGGGAAGGTGACCAGAAGCACAGGCCGTACTCCATGCCCCCCTTCCCGTACCCTCTCCAAAAGGAAGGGGTGGGGGGAAAGGGGAAAGAGACCCCGCAACCCCCCCGGACTCTGGGGCGAGGGGGTGCCCGGATCCGCCGACCGATGACGCCCCGGACCCCCCCCAAAATCCCCCTGGTGGTGGGGGGGACGACCATGAAGGATCGCGGAACAGGAACTGCAGGTCGCACCCCGGGGCTCGGAAGCATCCAGAACCCCGGGAGCGCGAAACCGGGCATAAGGGGTGTCGGGTCCCCAGAAGCCCAAGCCGGAAACGACGACCGGTTGGAGACGGTGGTCCTGCCGCTCGTTTTTCCCCGCCCCTGGGGAGAGGGAGGGGGGAAACAGCGGGCCGTCCCGCGAGAAGGCGTCCATGGGGGAAAAGGGGTCAGCGCCCTAGCTGAAACCCAAAACCCCCGTGCCGGGGCCACCAGAAAAAGGCCCTTTAAAGGAGGCGAGGCCCGGCACGCCCCCCCCCAAATGGTCCCCCTGCAGGAACCGGGAAACCTTCCCCAGGGCCAAAGGGGAACCAGGACGACGGGGAGGGGGGTTTTGGTGGAACAAACCCCTCTTCAACAGGGTCAAAAACGCCGGTCCAGGCCCAAAACCCCAACCGTTTTTTGAGGGGTCACCGGGGCCGCAAGGGTGATGGAGAGGTACGGAGGCCCTCCCCGGTCGGGGGCCGGAAGGAAGGAAATCCAGGACGACCGATTCAGAACGTACGGGGCCCTTTAGTTTGGGGAAACGACGAAAGGCCTTCAGTGAGACTGATACTTCTCGTAGAGGAGGGGCGAAGGCCCCAACATTCCCCCCGCTACCGCGTCCGGGGACCGTCCACGGAGAGAGGAAAGGAGAAACTCCAGGGTGTAGCTTCAAGGTGGAAAGAAGGGGCCCGGGAGCTCCTCCAAAAAGCGGGGGCCCCTAGAGGAACCGGGGGGGGGAACCGGGCCTTCAGTTCGGGGAAAACCAGGGTTGCGCCGGCCAGGGGGGGGCCCACCAAGGCCCCTCCCCCTGTAGGAACGCATTTTTTTGCTCCCTTCAGGGGACGCTGGTGAGGGAGGCGGAAAACAGGTAAACAGGGGCGCCACCTGTTCCATTTTTCCCCCGTGAGGGCGTCCGGGCCCTCCCGCGGGGCTTCCGGTCCCCCCTCGTAAATCAAAAAGGTCTGTAGTTGGGCAGGCGGTGGGACGAAAAGGGGTCCCCCCCGGGTGCCCCCACCCCCAAAGAAGCCGCAAAGCGCCCCGGGTGAAGCTGCCACTCTACCGACGAGCCCGGGAAAGCGAGACAGTGCGTCGCCCCAATTCCCACTCCGGAGGAACCTGCGCAGAAAAGGGGAAACGGCCGCCACCCCAAAGATCTGCCCCGAAAGGGACAACAGAAGGGCGGATCTGGAAAGCCCCTTGGCGGGCGAGACATGGAACGCGACCAGTTGTCCATCTGAAGCAGAGAGCCTCCCACTGGGATGGGGTTCGATCGGAGGAAGAAAGAGGACCAGCAGCCCCTTGACTTTTGATGGGGAGTCTGCGCTCCCCCCCGGACCACCCCCCCAAAAACCCCTCCGGCCCGTCGGGGGTTTTGGTAGCCCCACCCACGCCCGAGCATCCGACTCACGAAGCCCGTAGGGGGGGGGGCAGCCACCCCGCCCCACGCGGAGAAACCCCTCCACCAACCCGTCAGTAGTGTGAGGGCCAGGGGGGGACGGGCCGGAGCAAGTCGCGGGGTCCCAGGGGAAGGCTATGTTCCCCAAACCCGGAAAAGGCGGACGGGACGAAGAGGGCCCCGGGGAGTGACTTCGCGGCGAAGTTGAGCGAGCCGAAAAGGGGACCCCCCAAGCCTCCTTGCAAAAAAGGGCCCCAGGCCGGAAGGGCTTGATGAAGCTTGGCCCCCATTTTCCCCGAGATGCGGCCCGAGCGGGGGGAAAGTCCCATTGTCCCCAGCCAAGTAAGGGGGGAGAGGGGGTAAGGACGGATTTTCCCCTTTTTGTGGGAAAACCCCATCCCCCGCCACCCCAAAAAAGTGGGTCAGCAGCAAACCCGTTTCCTCCTGAACGGGGCGGACACCAGCCAATCGCCCAAAATTCATGAGGAAATTGACCCCTCAACACCATCCGCTGAGCCACCCCTTGGGGGGCCCCGGAAAAAACCCTCAGCGAGGAGGGGCCGAAGGGCAGCTGGTGAACTGCCCTGTCCGACCCCACCGGAAGGCCAGGAAGCGCCGGAACCGGGGATGAATGGGGACATCCAGTAGGCCCCCCTTGAGATCGGGGAACGCCACCAGCCCCCTTCCCAGCCGAAGGCGGACCGGGGCCCCAAGGTCCAAGGGAAACCGGTGGTTGCCACAAATCCTTTGGGGCTAGGTCCAAGTAACCCCCTTCGAAGAGCCTTCTTGGGTACGATAAAAATGGGGGGGAAAAGGAAGCCCTTTTCCCCGCCCTTCTCCCTACCCCGGGGGGGGCCCGTCCGACACGGGGCGGCGAGCCCTTGGAGCCGGCTCCAAAAAGGGAGGTCGCCAAAGGGGCTAGGGCAATCCGGGGCCCAAGAAAAACCGTTTAAACCCCCCTTTGGGGGGCCCCAACCCTCTGGGGCCAGGCTGCCCAAAAACCCCGGAAAAGAGGCCTAAAAGGGAGGCTCAGAACGAGAGCCCCCTTGGGAGGAAGGCTTGGGACGTAGGGGGCCCCGAGCGAAAAAGGCCCGAGACCCAGAGCCCCTAAAACCCGGGGAAGGCCCACCCCGACTGGGAACGAGGACCCGGGGGGCCCATCCACAGGGGGGTGACACTCCTGGACTGCCCTCCCGACGAAAAGAGCCCCGACAACACTCCGGACCCCCCCGGAACCCCCCGGCCGGACGGTCTGGGGGCCGGAAAGACACCAAAAGACGGTGGGGGGGATTTAGGCGAGACATGCTGCAAGGGGGGCTCCCACAAGACCTCCGAATGAAAGGGGCAATCCGGGGAATCTGCTTCGAGTCAGCTCGGCAGGCCCCCCAAAAGCCTCCGCCCAAGAGCCAAGCGGGCAGTGACGGCCCCCGCAATGGCAGGGGGGACCGCGGGGGGGGAGGGCCGAATGCACACAGGCGGTCGACAAAGCCCCACAGACTCCGACCAGGCCGGGGGAGAGAGAAGAGTGATCCACGGCGAGGGGGGGAGAGCCACTCCGCCAGCTGACTGAAGAAGGCAAAAAAGAAGAGGTCCCCCCCGGGGGGCGTTTTTGCCGCTCCCGAAAGTCCCGGCGGAAAAAAAATCCTCCTTCACCCCGGGTTGCGCCCCCCGGAGGTCCTTGGCAGAAAAACGGGACACCCGGGGGAAATCCAATCACAGTGGAAAGCCACCAGAGGCCGGGGGAACCGGGATCGGGCCCAGGACTGAGAAGGACCCCGGGTTTACACTGGGGTACCGCTCTCCCCACCGGCAGGGTCCAGGCCGGCCTTCATCCAGGGCAACCGGTCTTGGCCTCCCAGAAAAGCCACCTGGCATCCCGGGGGTTCCCTCCACGCACGGGAAGCCATCCTGACCAAACTAGGCTCACCCGTAAGGAGGCCCCGAGCATCGAAAACGGCCGCCGAAAAAACCGCACTGCTTCGAGGGGAGCGTTCAGCGAGAGAAAGGAATCGGGGGTGAGGAAGGGGCTCCTGTCCCCCGTCCACCCGGGAGCGACGCACCTCCCAAGTCCGGGGAATGGGCCCCAGGAGCCGTCCTCCAACGACCGATGGGAACAAACCGCCCGTCAACCTCCAAAGCAAACGACGGTGGGGATCGGTGCCCCGGAAAAAAGGGAAAGGAGGGAAAAAGGAGGGAGTCCCAAAGGCATCCTCCGCAGCGGGGGGGGGGGAAGTGCACCCAGAAGGCACTCAGAAAAAAAGGCGGAGGAAGGGCCCGGCGGGCAGGAAGCCAGGGCGGGAAGTCCCCGAAACCCTGTCGCTTGGGCACGGGTAGGGGGGAAACCCTTTCCCCCTGGACAAACCCCGGTAGTCACCTCGACTACCACAGATCAAAGGGGCACCGGTGAGAGTGAACAGGCGATGGGGGCCTCGAGCCTGAGTCGGGAAGGGACCCAGAAGTAAATGGGCCCCCCATTTTTGCCCTGAAAGGGGTTCACTGAAGAAATCCAAACCGGGGCAACCCCGGAGGTACAGGGGTGAGGGTGGGGAAGGCCCCCCGGAGACACCTGACCCGCCGAGGAGCCACAGTCACAGGCAAGTCCTCGACCTGGAAATCGCGGTCATGGTGAGGACTGAGGAGCCGCCCGATCTTGCTCCCCGTCAGCAGATCGACGCCGAGCTCATGGAAGCAGGGCAGGGGGTCGGGGGGGTGCAGACGAGGGGGAGATGGACAATTGGCGAGGGGCCCCGCCGAGAACCCAGAGACCCGGGCCCCCCAGGACAACGGGAAATGGCTGCGTTGGCGAGACTTAAAAACCTTCACCCCCACTCCTTGGGTCACATGGCCCGCCATAACAGGGCACCCCTCCTCCGGGGGGATGAGCCGCAGCCATCACAGCATACCGGGGAATCGGCGGGGCGAAAAAGGTCCGACAGAAGGCACGGGCGTGCGGGAGCAAACTGGTGGCCTCGGGACCCAAAAAACACCACACCCCGGGGGTCACAATTGATCCGCTGGAAAAGAAGGGTAAAAAAATGAGGGGGGGAAGGACTAACGCAAAACGAAAAAACCCCCAAAACCCCCCCCTGCATCGCCCCACGCACTGCCCCGACCCCCGGTAATGGATGGTCGGGGAGGGGGGGGGGTCGACGTGGACCAGGGACCCCCAACTCCCACCCGGCCCCTGGGAGGGTCGGGGAGGGAGGGGGAAGGTTTGGGGACCACAAAAAACGACGTAAAACCCTCCGCCCACTCAGCGCACACGTGGCGGCCAGGGGGTGGCAACCCGGTACCCCAAACCCCCCCAGAGCCCTGGGAGGGGCCCGGGGGGGGGGCGTGGCTGGGAGAACTCGTAACCTCTGCCCATCTCAGTTACACGTGGGGAGACCAGGAACCACCGAAACCCCCCCCGCACCCGGGCCCATGGGAGGGGGCCCGGCCCGGGGGGAGGGGTGGGTGGGAGAACTACGACCATCCCCCTCTCAGCTTTCATGGCAGACCCGGAACCACCCAACCCCCCCCCCCCGCACCGGCCCATGGGGGGACCCCCGGGGGGGGGGGGGGGTGGTGGGGGAAAATACGTAAACCATCCCCCCATCTAGCTTTTCACGTGGGGGGACCAGGTTACCAGGGGACGCCCTGGCGGGGAAAAAAACCCCGGGGGGGAAAAGGGGGAAAACCGCGCCCTGGGGGTAGCTTAAACCACAGACACAGACCAGCACCCCGAAAATATTTTAAAACACAGCGGGCCCCGGCCAGGGTAAAGAATAAACTCACTCATCCCCTAAAACCTTTCAGAGGAATACGAAGCTGAATGGGTTTAAAAAAATTCACACACACCCACGTAAACACGAAAAAAAAGCAGGTGCTTACCATATGGCCGAATAAAAAAACAGTTTACCGGAGAGCAGGTTTGACGTGATGAAGGCAAAAAAAGAAGAAGAATATCCCGTACGGCTGGGGGGACAGCCGGCCGCGGTCAATGGCACGGCGTTGCCAGACGATGTTTCTTTTCAGATTACAAGTGTAGCCTGGTAATTGTTACCAGATTTGGAATGGGTTTCCTGTTTCCCCGGGTTTGCCCCGGGTACGATCTTTCCTATCTATAGTTGTACTATCTAAGGGGGGCCTAAAAATTAGCGTTAACTAAAAAATAACCCATCACTCGGAAAAAAGACCAGATTTTATGATGTTATTTTTTTTAGTTAACGCTCATTTATGCAGCGCTAATTTTTATTGAAAAAAAATTATCAATGGAAAAACAAGAAAAATTTCCGCTTTATTGATCTCACCATGTAAAAAGTTTTTTTCGCCCCAAATATAAATGACGAAGATTATAAATATTAAGTTCTGCAAATTTTTTGAGTTCATAATGGGCCCTTTTTTTAGGTTTTACGGTTTTTTATTTTATAAAATTTTAGAGCAAGCATTTTCGAAGATAAAAGATCCTTTAATGATAAACATATATTTAGTAGGGGGAAAAAATTACCATAAGTGGCAAAAACGGCGGGGTCGCAGTGTTTGTTTACTTACAGGGGGTACCTATTTTTTGCAACCCGGGTTTTAAAAAAACCCCTTTTTATTTCTACTATTTTTCCTTTCTCTTTATTACTCCCATACAGTCCTGCCAGAAGGGTTCCCCCCTTCACCTCGTATGTCCTTCTATCCCTTTACCGTTCCTATCCTCCCAATATGGACTGTATCACCCCCTCCTCTCGCTATATCTGCCACACCCATACAAGTGTTCAGTAGTTTCCCCCTTGTTCTTCTACAGAAGCTACAGGGCCGGGGCCAGATGTGAGAGCGAAGGGGGCCCAATCCACTAGGGCGCCTGGGTAAGCGAAACGCCCTCTCACCGCTATGCTCAGTCGAGATTGCTGCCTTAAGCGGCCCACACACACCCCGGGCGCGGCCTATCCGGCCGACAAAAAGTGGCGGGGCATCGTTCGCCGGACGAGACCCACCCCAACACACCGCCCCGCCTCATGAAAATTTTACAGTACCCCGTCGAACCACCGTGGTGACAACATGAATTCGCTGTCCGCAAATGACTTGTTGGTTTGATGGCTGCATGTGCAGCCATATATAATACCTATATATAATACTTCATACTATATATAATACGTCATATATAATACCTTTTTATCATAAATAAAATTTATTACTGGTACAATTATTTCATTATTTTGCCGAGCGGGGGGGGGCGGGCCGCGCCGGAAGGCACCCACACCCCACGCAGGCGGCAGGCCGCGCCGGACGGAATTTTCAAGCGCCGACTGATTTTCATCCGGCCGCAGCGACAGGCCCCGCCGGATGAAAAACACTCCCACACACACACCGGCCTTTCCCACACAAAACCGTTCGGTGGACACACCCTGGCAACGGCGCTTCCCGTGGGCAAGCACCACGGCAAGCGCCGACGGTGGTGAGTGGTAGTGTGGACGGGCCTTAAGCCCCGTCCACACTACTCACTACCGTACTACTCACCACCGTCGGCGCTTGCCGTCGGTGCTTGCCGACGGGAAGTGCCGTTGCCGGGGTTGTGTCCACACGAACGGTTTTGTTCGGCGGTCAGCGCGCTTCCTGATTTCAAAGTGAGAGTCATTTTTTTCTGCTTTATGTTTTACTCTCACTCGAAATTAGAAAAAACCACAGGAGGTTTAGAAAAAACGACCCAACTACATCTTCATGACACATTTCTGCATATCATAAGCAAGAAAAATATACGAAAACCTTTTTGTGTATTCTAAAAAATTAGCAAAAAGAAATAGGGGTAAAACATTTTTTTCACTTTTTTGTCTTCAACTCGCTGCAATTTCCCGATCATTTCTCCTAATTTAATTTTGATCACATATTCGTAATCAGCTGACTTTCTTGATTCTGATGGTATACGGTACATAGCAATGCAAAAATATCTAGATAGTGAAAACTGCCGATAACTTGAAGCATGTGTTTGGCGCTGACCCGTGAGTGACGGGCATGCCCGCCCAAAATTAACCTGCTGAATGTTGGCGGCAGCGCCGACGGTTAAATTTTGCTCGTCGGCATCGTGTCCACACTGCCACTTTTGAGTGACGAACACTGTTCGACGGCAAGCGCCGACGGTGGTAGTGTAGTGTGGACGGGGCTTTAAAGGCTGATTCACCCTGGCGTTTTTTCGGCATTTTTATAGGACGAGAAGTCGGTCTCTTGAAAGACCGAGCGATCGTGTGTGATTTTTTTTGAAAACCTATTGCGATCATGAAAACCAGCCCCAGACCCAGACCCTTCTCGTCCTATAAAAATGCCAAAAAAAACCCAGTGTGAATCAGCCTTAGTGGCACCGCTAAAGGCGCTGAAAATAAGGCATGGTCAGACCCTGACTAGTGAGCTACTGTTGGCCTTTGACAGACATTCCTCTTCTGTTTATAAGGCAAATACAGCCTTGTTTCAGTTCCTACAACGAACAATTGGTGTTTACGTATAATAGTGTTGCAAGGTGTGTATGAATTGATCTTTGGAAAAACAAAAATGCGGCACTATAGGGTGTTTTTATAAGCTTATATGCTGGCGATAAAAATGTTTTTGTTGTTTTTTGGTTGGCGGACGGGCGGCGGGCAAAGCGACTAGACAAGTGTCACCAAGGGTGCTCAGCCCCCCACTAAAATGTTGTACTATTATACGGTATTATCATACACCAGATGATATTTAGGAAAAATGAAACATACCATCATCTTCACGGGGACATTAGTGCATATCATGACTGTATAAAAATTACAGTAAAACTATACCTTTTAATAAGATAATGAGAGCAAAATGAGATCGTGTAATAAACATTTTTTTTTCTTTCACCTTTTTTTATTCAACTCCTCCTTACTCCTGTACTTTTGCTTGCATTAAATTTTCACTCACAGTCTCGGAATCACCACATTTTTCCCGATTATCATGGTATGTGGAAACGTCCCAATCCCAAAAATATATAAGTGGTCAAACCTGTGATGAATGTCATACTTGTGACAAACAGTTTTCGGCGGGCCGCGGGGCGAGCGTTGCCTTATTGCAGAGGTGAGGGAGGGAGGGACTAAAATTCTTGTTTTGGTGTTGAAGTGTTCAAGCCTTGTGATTGGTCGAAGCTGCCTAAACAGCGCTCAGACAGGCAGCGTGATTGGCTAGTAGGATTCTCAGACCACACCCACGCATTGGGCTTTGGGGGTGTATGGCAGTGCAAAAGCGCCTGAAATATCGAAATGTACATAGCCTTGAGCCGGTGCCTTAGCCGGGCCTGTTACCAAAAGCGCTTTAAGACCGGTAAAGCGCTCTTTTCGCCTTACCTCTATGACACTTCTCAGCATCTCCCCCCTTGGGCCTGCCCATCCCTACTCCTAGCCTTCACCTCTAGTGTTCCCGGGCCTTTCCTTTACCAAACAGTCTGCTTCCCCAATCACCCGCATGCCAGTGAATTGCCTCAGGCTTCTCTTTCCTACAGTACCACTTTAACGTGGATTTACCCTCCATACCCTGCTCTTCACCTAGCTAGTCCATTAATTGTCTTCTATTCTTATCCTCACCTCCTTGGTTCTTATCCTGTCCCAGGTTGCTACTAGGTTTTCCCTCCTTTTCCACCTCTCTAATTCCTGTATCCATGTTGAGCTTGTCCCCAACCTCCTTCAGGATCTGCTTCCCCATCTTTCCTCACTAAGTCCCTCTATTTTTTTCAGGAGGTTAAGTTTCCCTTTAAATCCTTTCCCTGAAGGTGCTCCACCCCACTTCCTCGAATGGCCTCCACAGCTGTGCGGTTGGGGCTCCTAAGCCCCATCTACCCATAATGCTCCTAAGCCCCATCTACCCTCAGCCAGTGTTACCAGAAAAAAAAAATGCATATCTGATAAACTCAGGGAGAAATCTGTTTATCTGTAGCTAGAATCCCTGTATTAATGACTATATACAAGTGACTGCCAGTGGCGGCTCGTGATGAAATAAGAACATAAGAAAATAAGGAAGCTACAAGAGGCCGTGATACCTACACGAGGTTGTCATGTTACTTAACATATACACATCCACCTTTCATCCCCATCCATGAATTTCTAGCCTCTGTTACGCTATTCCTCTTCTTGGACCTCACCACACACTGCATGGTGTGTGTCCCAGGTGGGGCTGTGTAAGGAACGTTGTAACGCGAGAAAATGGGTTAATACTGTGACTCACGATTGACGAAAAGTTTACATTGAGTGGTGAGAGTAAAGTAATACATATATAGCTAGTTATTAAATGCTCACAATTTTTCTTCACTCCACAGTCCCTAATCATTTAGATATAGGTTTCCGGCAATATTTTATACCCGTGGTCGCTAGTGACGTCACGGCAAGAAGGCGAGGCAGGGAAAAAAAATACACGCGCTCTCTCTCTCTTCAGGAGGCACCCTGACCGCGCTCAACATACAGACACACAGACACTAAATCGCGCCACACACACTACACAACCCCCAACATGCCTCCACCACACCACTACCTCCCCCATCACCACTACATGCATAACGCCAGGCTAACAGTAACTTACACTATATTTAGATGAATGTTAGATTATAATATGTTTCATATTTTTTTCCCAGATTATGGACGCACTGCTAGATTTGAAGATATAGAAGTGTTTGATCCAGCCAAAGCGGGAAAGGATCAGACTGCCAAGACAAACTGTGATAGACAGCCTAGATTTGTTCCTGAGCGAGATGAGTTGGAATTTAGTAAAAGATTCAGGATATTAAGCATAGTGCAAGAGTCTTGCTTGCTGACTTACATTTACCGAGGCAAATGATTCAAGAGGCTAGTAAAAAATTTGTACCATACCTTTTTTACGTACCTACTATATCATAAATGCAGGTTGGAAAATGCGAAAAACTTACTTGAATGGGAAATCAAGTAGAAATCAAGCATTTCCAAAAAGTAAATTCATGTCCTATGACATTGATCAAAGGGCATCAAGCACTTTCCTCTCTGCTAGTACATATACACGGGGGTTTCCCCAATACATGAACTAATACAGTTTAGTCACTCAGGTTAGTGGACGAGTCAGAATATTTACTAATAATTCTTTGCATGATCAACTGTAAGCAGTAAATTTTGATGGACATCTGTTAATTAGGGGGAGTCAGCATACCCAGTTTGTCCATTCTGTTTGTCCATAGTGCAAGCTCTGTTACACAATATTGGTAGTGCAGCTGTTTTGCACAAAATTGTATAGGGGCAGTGTGTGGCACAATATTGCTCTTCAGTTTAGGGATGGTCTTAGATCAGTGGTTCCCAACCTTTTTACTGTTGTTTCCCCCTTCAACCAGTTCAACCATCCGAATTTCTCCCTTCATGTGGACAAAGAAAAAAAGTAGCCAAAACACAACATTTATTTGCTTAATAACACAAGTATATAGAGAGTACCTCTGTATTTATATATACGGAAGAAAAGTCAATAGCCGCATTTTAAGATATTTTCTTTTGTCGACCAAATGCTAGTAATTTAGATGTCCTTCAGGATAAATTTCCCCCTTAGAATCCTAAAATTTTCCCCCCCAGGGGGAAGTTACCCCCGGGTTGGGAAATACTGGTCTAGATGGTGATAGTGATCGTTCAGATAATCAGAATGGGACAGGAGGTACTTCAGAAGAATGCTTATGTAGCGCCCCCCCTTATAGCTTTATGTTAACTTGAAGGGCTCCCACAAACCTGGCGATTACGCTGCCACACCTAGATTAAAATTAAAAGATTTAGAGAAATTGAGGATAACTGGGACTTAAAAAACGACTCGTTAACAGGGGTTCTGCATATTATCACTGTGTTGATACCCCGTATTCACATCACCACTCTAAGGTTTCACCAAAATCACTAAACAAATAATACCCGACACGACGCGATTCTTACTCGGGCTTAACATAATCCCAAAATTCCTAACCACCGTCACTAGGTAAAGTACCTATCTACACACACACTCGCGGTGAATCATGGCCTCAGCTCTATACATGGGTATCAGCGGGTCATCCACTCAGCTCAGTCAGCAACCCACAACCACCATCAGCACACACGTGGGTCCCTCAGGGGTTTTAAACCATCCACTCAGCTCAGCTCAGCTCCCGAACCCTGAATACACATAACCCAATGAATATATAATGGGCCAATACATAACTAATCAATGCCCTATACATCCTTATAAATACACCGCCCCCCACATACCTTCGAAAAGGGTTGTACGAAAAGACTCTCCGCGCGTGTGTTCGCGACAAAGGCTGGCCAGAGAGAGAGAGAAAAAACCCTGTATTTCCCTTACCTCGCCTTTCTTGCCGTGACGTCACTAGCGACCGCGGGATAAAAAAATTTCTGGAACCTAAAATAATAATGAGGCGTCCCGCATTAGAAGGGCCGCTAGACCATTCTGCCAAAAGCGATTTTACAGGTATATCACTCTATTGAGGTCTTAACTTTCGTCTGGGAGTGGACGAGTGTCCTGTCAGTAAGGTCGAACATCTTTTCAAGGAGAAAATAAATATTATGTTTAGTCGACCAAACGATGCAGACGTAACACGCTGCTGAGCAAATATTCCGCGTTAGAAGGGCTGCCCATCCAGGGTGAGTGGCCGTTATAATTCGGAAAATTTTCCTCGGGGAAATTCCGTATTAGATGGGCCGCTCACTCAGTGAAGGGAGGATCGGCCTATCAGAGCCCTCCCTCCCCTCCCCTCTGATAACGGGACGCTCTCAGATAATGGGAGCAGGGTTGGCATTTGGTATTTTCAATACCAAATTAGGGTTAAATTTGGTATTGAAAAATCCATTTGGTATTGAAGCACCGTGATTGGTATTAGACTTAAATTTGGTATTGAAACTAAAGAAATTTGGTATTGAACGATAAATAAATAAATAAAATAAATAAACAAATAAATAAAAATAACAAAGGACACACACACACACACACACACACACACACACACACACACACACACACACACACCACACACAGTTCAACCTCCCCAGTAAACAACTAGTAATTAAAAATGTAATAATTGTTTTCATAATCTATTACTTTATTTTTATTTATTTTTTATTTTATTTTATTATTGTACTACTACTATTAATTTGTATGTAAGGGTTAGCGGCTACAGTCATTGGCGGGATGGGCCAGTAAAATGAGTCGTGAAAGGCAGAACTTGTTGTTTCACTACACAGTTCCAATAGAGGATGGAGGTGGTTAAAAAAAAAAAAAAAAAAAAAAAAAAAATTACTACTGCTACTACTTTTTATTTATTTTTTTATTTTTTTTATTTTTTTTATTTTTATTTTTTATTTTTTTTAGTAGTAGTAGTAGTGATAGTAATATAAGATGTAATTTTTTTTAATAGTTACTACTACTACTAGTTAGTTTTAATACTACTCCTACTACTACTAGAGGGTAACTGGATGAGCGGCCCTTAAGCCAACGCACTGTTTCTTCACCATTTTTTCCACTTTATGTTATGTTAATATTGTTATTTTGTGTTTTTATGTTCCAATATTAACGATATTACCATTATTGTGCAGTATTAAAAAAAAAAAAAGCACTCAAACTTCGGTGAACTTCCGAAACCATAACACAGTATGCCATAACTATGCAAAAATTTGTAGTGAATATCACGATCTCGAACATTTTTTGAGGCCATCGTGATTGCGATTGCCTACCGGTTATTTTGAGACTAAGTTCATGTCATAGCATAATTAATAAGAAAGTTATGGTTGTCAGAAGTTCGCCAAATTTGAACGCATTTTTCTCACTTTTTATTTTGGCGCGAGCGGCCTTCTAATGCGGGACCCTCCATATCTAACTGATTACGGACTGAGGAGTGAAAGAAAATTGTGAGCATTAATTACTAGCATATATGTATACTTACTTACACTCAATGTAATTTTCGCACTCGTGAGTCACAGGATTAACCCATTTCGCATTACACTTAAACTAGGAAGGGCA
>JACEEZ010021683.1:0-17500 GCA_016584305.1 Chionoecetes opilio
AAACGAACCCCCTACATTATTAAAACCTTCACAAGTGTACTATATATATTATATATTTTGTAGTATTGTCTTACTCGAACCTTTGCACTAAAGAATACTTTAAATACGTAAACCGCTCGACCACGTTAGCCCATACCACTTTATTGATGTGTAGCTCTGGGCAACGAAGCAAGTTACCTGCCCGTCAAGAGGGCATCATCCGGCAATCACCCTTACAGGTTAGTAACCAGTATCAACATGGTGTGAACCCGTTACCCGTAAAATAACCATACTAAAAAGGATAACAATCAGGTGATATATCTGTGGCATTAACTAGAGTTTTAAGTGTTAAATTATCACCTATACAGAATACTTTACATATGTTAATTTTTGTTTGTTTTTCGTAGCTTTAAAAACACAAAAATCTGTCATTACCAAAATACCGAAATCTAAATATCAAAATCCATCCATACATCCAGTCATCCAGTCAGTCATCCATACATACATCCAGTCAGTCATCCATATATACATCCAGTCAGTCATCCATATATACATCCCGTCAGTCATTCAGCCATCCATACATACATTCAGTCTATCAGTCACTCATCCATACATACAGTCAGCCAGTCAGTTATCCATATATACATCCAGTCAACCAGTCAGCCATCCATACATACATCCAGTCAACCAGTCAGCCATTCATACATACATCCAGTTAACCAGTCAACCATCCATACATACTTCCAGTCAGCCAGTCAACCATCCATGCATACAGCCAGTCAGCCAGTCAACCATCCATCCAGTCAACCAGTCAGCCATCCAGCGAGCTAGTCAGTCATCCATACATACATCCAGCAACCCAGTTAATCATACAGTTAACCGGTCAGCTAGCCAGGCAAAGAGTAATCAAGGTATAGGAGCATCACAGCAGGTAACCTCACCTGCATAGAACCTCTCGCGGTGCATGGAGGGACAAGACTTGGAGCGGTGGGCGTTCGTGAAGTCAATATTAGTCCTCACAGTGCGGTGATGCACGTCCTTCGGGGGGCGGAAATTATTGGCCATCTTCCCTTTAGGGAGTTGTCTGTCGCCCTGCATCAGCTGACGGAGGGCGTAGAGCTGCAGGAGGGGAGAATAACACCCGTAGGAGAGGCTGACGAAGGCGACGATGAAGTGATAGAGTGTGTGGAAGAACCAGGATTGAAGGATGTGATAGAGAGGGAGAGAGAGAGAGAGAGAGGAGAGAGAGAGAGAGAGAGAGAGGAGAGAGAGAGAGAAGAGAGGAGAGAGAGAGAGAGAGGGGGGGGGAGAGAGAGAGAGAGAGAGAGAGAGAGGAGAGGAGAGAGAGAGAGAGAGAGAGAGAGAGAGGAAGAGAGAGAGGAGAGAGAGAAGGGGAGAAGACGTAGACTTCATACACACTTCATTACACTTCGTACACACTCACACACACAAAAATACCACCACACACACACACTCACACACACAAAAAACCACACACACCACACACACACACACGCACACACACACACACACACACACACACACACGCACACACAGCAAACCTTCCTTGGGACGCCTTTCTTGACACCTTTGATTGTTTACGTGTTAAAAGCTCCACTATTTACGAGAAAGAGGAGGAGGAAAGAGGAAAGAAGAGGGGAAGGCAGAAGGAAAGGGAGGATAGGATAATCGTATTAACATAACTTGTCATAAAGGGTGTCAGAGAGGATGGCGTGCGAGACTTGACACTTATCTCATGGGATAGGAAACATATATTGGGGTGTAGCACTAATGGAGTTTGAATGGGCAATATAACACGTAAGGTGCTTCTAATGGCAAATGGGAGAGTTTTCTAGGTGATATATCTGTGGTATTAACTCGAGTTTTACGTGTTAAAAAGTCACCTATACAAAATATTTTACATATGCTATTTTTTGTTTGTTATTTGTAGCTTCAAAAAAGCAAAAATCTTCCTTTCTCTGATAAATATACATAATTTCCGTGTGAACTTAATGAGGAAAAATGAGTATGTTTTGGGCTAATGTGTTCCTAATGGATATTTGTATGCAATTTCATTACTCTCATTTACATTATTACTATTACTATTATCAATTTCAATATCATTAATATAGCCATGATTAGAAAGAAAAAAAAAAAGATTTCCGATTCGTGTCTAAAAAGGAAGTTACGTGTATCAAACATGCTATTTATATGGATATCCTGCTCCACCCACCCACAGTGTTTGAGAGAGAGAGAGAGAGAGAGAGAGAGAGAGAGAGAGAGAGAGAGAGAGAGAGAGAGAGAGAGAGAGAGAGAGAGAGAGAGAGAGAGGAGAGGAGAGAGAGAGAGAGAGAGAGAGAGAGAGAGAGAGAGAGAGAGAGAGAGAGAGAGAGAGAGAGAGAGAGAGAGAGAGAGAGAGAGAGAGAGAGAGAGAAAAAAAAAAAGAGAGAGAGAGAGGGGGGGGAGACAGGAAGAGAAGGGGAGGTATGTAGAGAGGAAGAGGAAGAGGTGGAGGAGGAAGACTGAAAGACCTCAATTATCGGCGACATTAATTCGGGTATTCGGATAAACATTCGGATAAATCGGCAGGACAGGAGTGTCCTTTGATATTACCTGAGATGTGTCTCGTTAATTAGCAGGTCAAAGAAGGTCACACGCCGATATTGAGATGTGTTAGGAAGGGACTGACCAAAAAAATGTAAACTTCATGGGAATATTTTATCTGAAGGACTAAAAATGATGGATTTAGATTGTGTGTGCTATTCACACATGGTCTTGTCAACGCGAGCTGGCTCGCACTCGCCAATTTCACCAACACGGTGCGAGCTTGGAGCTCATTATTACCAATCTTTGGGTAATGCTGGGACCGCACACACCACACGCCCCCATCCCCTTGCCCAAGGGGGACAGCAACCGCACGAATTTGTCTGTGAAAAATCTCCCGAGGCAGTGAGAATTCGAACCGGCTAACCAAAGAATGGTAGGCCAAATGCGCCTATACACTGGACCATCATGGCGGTGTTTGTGTGTGTGGTATGTACACATATGGGATAAATTGAGTTAATGCTAGCGTTTTCGCTAAGGTTAATACCTACATTACTTGAAGTATTCTGGTTGCTGAATGTAATGCAGTACTTAATATCCTGGGAAAACTTTGAGAAGCTTGAATATATTGAGGTTAAATGTTTATGAGCTGGTGCGGCGGGCGCCACAACTCGCCCCTTCCCATGTTGCCCTGGCACTGGCCTTGGAGTGACGAAGTGCAGTTGAGGGGTAGAGCTTAAAGTGACCAATGGGCTATAACAATAATGTGATGAGGTTGACTAATCACCTAATTTAACATCATTAAAATAAGCTTGGTTGTGTTAGGTAAGGGTAGTTTAGGCTGGGTTTGGTTAGGTTAAATTAAACAATTTAATTAGTCTAATCTTAAATAAAACATACAATTATAGTCCAGTAGTCACTTTAGCTTATGATTAAGTAATGTCTTAGTTAGCTTAGGTTAGGCTGGGTTGGGTTGGGTTAGAGGCGTGTTCTGCGGGGAGCAAGAAAGTTTTCTTTTGCAAAAGAAAACATTTCACTTGCTCAAATTTCGTTTGCTGTTCAATCATCCTAAGATGGTTGCTCGACCGGCAAGAGAAACTCTTGCTGAGCAGGTGAAGTACGTCAGTGATGTACGTCAGCGTTTGGCTGACGTGGCGATGCTTTCTGTTTCATTAAAAGAATGACAACAGTGTATTTTCGACAAAATCAATCACTCATTCTTATTTTATTATCTTATCATAAGAGTTTGAATAAAATAAGGGAGGTTACGGCGTGTAATTAAGGATAATATAATCGTCACAGCTGTATATATTGCTGTATATACGTGCATATATGCTGCATTCGAATATTGTTTACAGCAGAACAGCTGGAATTAAAGACTGAAATGTGTGACATGGTCCAAAATCAACAACTTCTTACACCTCGCTCTTACCCGATTTGCTGACAATACCATTGGATATAAAGAAAAACTTAGACCACAATCGTCTTCCTGAGGAAATTGCGTATTGCATTATTATACATTTATAACTGTAATGTAAGTACAAGTATACGAAAACAAGGGGTATGTAAACCAGTTCATAAACATTTTATCCCACTTATTTGACTTCAAGTCTTTATTGCTCGGCTTCTTATGATCTAATTAAATTTATAAGCACGCTTCCTGAATCTGCACACTTTGTTTACTATGTCGGTATAGGATACGTCCCAGTGTGAAAATATCTGGAGGGTAAAACTAGTCATTCGATCTTTGTTTTGCTTACATCTCAGCCGCCGCGTCGCCTTCTCATAGAGCAAGCGACGGTGAGCGTTTTCTGCGGGGGTACAGCAAGAGGAAAGTGACCGCTTGCAAGTGAAAATCTCTCCTGCTCCCCCGCAGAAAACGCCTTAGGTTAGTTTAGGTTTGGTTGAATTAAACAATTTCATCTGTCAAATCATAAATAAAACATAGCCCAGTAGTCTCTTTAGCTCCACATCCATGTGACGTCACGAGCTTGGAAAACAGTGATTGGCATATTTTTCATTTGACATTGAATAAAAAAAAAGTAACTTTTTTTGGAGTTTAAAAAACTATCTCGAAATTAAAAAGCATCATATTTTGCCCAGAAATAAAAAGTCGGTGTCTCGAAATGAGTAAGCTAGTATTAACTCAATATTACCCCACATATGTTTTTTTTTTGTGTGCATGTATGTGTAATCGATTTTTCTTCTTTCTCTCTCTATCTTTTTCGCTCTTTTTTTTTTCTCTCTCTTATCTCTATCTCTCATATAGCTCTCTCTCTCATCTCACTTTCTCCCATCACTATTTCATCCTCCACTCACTCTATCTCACTCTCTCTTATCACCCTCTCTCTCACCCTCTCATCGGCAACCCCTCTGTCACTCACTTCCTGGTTTGTGATGTAGATGGGCTTGTTCATGATGAGCCAGGTCGCGGTTTCCCAGCAGCCCGGGTGCGTGGTGGACCCGTCGTAGGTCATGTAGTGGTGCGTGCTGGGCAGGAGGCCGGCCAGCGATAAGTGGCGGATGGGCCATTTCTGTCCTCGGTACGTCACCTTGCCAAACCCAGACGACAGGATCCGGATATCGTCATTCCCGTCCTCGCCAACCTGTGTTTATAAAGAAACAAAACAACTAATGAGAGATAGTGTATACAAAAAGATAATTATATAAACAAAGATATAAAGTAATATGGTTGGGATGAAGATAAGATGATATGAATGATTAAATAGATGAAGGGATGTAGAATGTAAAAATATGATGATGAATACGAGTAAAGAGCAAGGCAAATAAGGGGAATAATAGAAGTAGAGGAAAAAATATGAGATGGAGAAGGAGGAAGAAGAGAAAGAGGAGGAGGAGGAGGAGGAGGAGGCGGGGAGGATGATAAGTGAGCAAGAGAGAATGTGAGAGAGAGAGTAGGGATATAAATGACCTGTTTGCTCTGTTATCACGCTGCCTGTCTGTCTACATCACACACACACACACACACACACACACACACACACACACACACGCACACACATGTACGCACACACATACACGCACACGCTCATACACACACACACACATATACACACACACACACACACACACACACACATACACACTCACACACATATATACATATACACACAAACACACACACACACACACATCAAATCAGCACCTTCTATTCCCCTGGGCAAATAAAGGTCGTCAACAGAAGATAAATAGGATAGGAACAAGTAGTTGTGGGCCCTTCGGACCCATGTATTGATGTTTGTAGTAGTAGTATATTTTAAACAACAAATAGTGTGCAAACTCCAATCGTGTTGTTGCTGTCGTTGGTCACTGGTCAAAGTGCCTCCGGGTAGACCACCTACCACTACCGTAGCCTGTCTCACCCCAGCCCCACGTCTGTCCTGCAAGCACACACACACACACACACACACACACACACACACACACACACACACACACACACACACACACGCACACACACACACAAAGGATACTCCGTGGTGTAGGGGAAGCACGCTCGGTTCACAACCGAGAAGTCCCGGGGTTGATCCCCGGGCGGAGCGGAAACAGATGGGTTGTTTCCTTAAAACCCGAGCCCCTGTCCACCCAGCAGTGAATGGGTACAGGGTGTTAGCCGGGGGTTGTGACCTGCTCTCCGGGGTGGTGGCTTCGGCCAACACAAAGCACTAAGGATGAATGATAAAAATGTTGATATGGAGACGGGGCCATACGAGCGTTGCTCAGGCCCTGTAAAATACAACTAGATGAATACACACACACACACACACACACACACACACACACACACACACACACACACACACACATTCACACAAACGGTAAGTCAATGAGTTTACGAAATTAGTGCAATGCAGCACGACGTTACCGCAGAGTTCATTCCTGTAATCAAATCTCTGGAAAGGTTTTTAGCCCAAAACCCCCCTTCCAAATGATTCAATCGACATGGGCCTAAGCCGTTTACCACCTACGATTTATTTGCGATTTTTTGAGCCTACTCTCATCAAAATTGAATTTACAGTTTCGGCTACCCAAAACAAACAGTCACACACACATACAGACAGACACACGGCTACTCCTATAGTATATTAAACAAGTGCTTGTGGGCCCTTCGGACCCATGTATTGATATTTGTAGTAGTAGTATATATTACAGTAGACAACAATGTGAGTGCAAACTCCAATCGTGTTGTTGCTGTCGTTGGTCACTGGTCAAAGTGCCTTGGGGGAGACCACTACCACCACCGTAGCCTGCTTCACCCCAGCCCCACGCCTTCCTCACCCCAGCCCCACCCTGCCTCACCCCAGCCCTACGCCTGCTTCACCCCAGCTCCACGCCTGTCTCACCCCAGTCCCACGCCTGCCTCAGCCCAGCCCCACTCCTGCCTCACCCCAGTCCCACGCCTGCCTCACCCCAGCCCCACGTCTGCCTCACCCCAGCCCCACGCCTGCCTCACCCCTGTCCCACGCCTGCCTCACCCCAGCCCCACGCCTCCCTCACCCCAGCCCCACGCCTGTCCTGCAAGCACACACACACACACACACACCCCACGCACCACACACCGCACGCACGCAAAGCACGCATGCACGCCTGCACGCACGCACGCATGCACGCACGCACGCACGCACACACACATGCACACACACATACATGCACACACACACACACACACACACACACACACACACACACACACACACACACACACGCACACAAAGTCCACGAGTCTACGGAATTAGGAGAATGCGGTAAGACGTTACCGCAGAGTTTATTCCTGTAATCTAATCGCTGTAAAGTGTTTTTAGCCCAAACCCCCCTTCAAAATGATTCAATCGACATTGGACCAAGCCGCTTACCACCTACGATTTATTGAGGCTACTCTCATCAAAATCGAATTTACAGTTCGGCTACCCAAAACAGACAGACAGACAGACAGACAGACACACGGCTACTCTATAGTATATCAGATAAGGGAAATAATGAATGGAGAAAGGAAGGAAGGTAGAAGAAGGGAGGAAATATGAATGATGGAAAGTAGAGAAGAGAAGGAGTAGGAGGAGTAGGAGGTGAAGGAGGAGGAGGAGAAGGAGGAGGAGGAGGAGAAAACTGCTATACCACGTTTGAAATCTACATAAAAACTAGATTCTCCAGTAGGTTTCCCTGGCTATCACAATGAAATTCTCTCTCTCTCTCTCTCTCTCTCTCTCTCTTCTCTCTTCTCTCTCTCTTCTCTCTCTCTCTCTCTCTCTCTCTCTTCTTATTCACACAAGCAGCAGAGATCTAATCGTCTGTTTAAGCCAACGAGTCAAGGATAAGTTTGCCGGGTAAGCCGCGCGCCTCATACCATCTTTGTCAACCCTCGCCTTCTCTGTTTTGGTTTTGACAGAGTGGATATTTTGTCCTTTTCCTTCGGCACTGCCACCCGACTTCGTTATCTGGATGACGGTGGCAGGAAGGGAGGGAGGGAGGGAGGAAGAGGGTGGTGGAGGTGGATGCAGAGGTGAGATGCAGGCCAGGTGGAAGGGTGGAAGGGTGGAATGGTGAAAGGTGGACGTGGGGGAGATGTAAAGTGGGAATCATGAGAGAAAGTTAAGAGGAGACAGAAAAGTGTATTTGTTTCACGCGTTCATTTTTTCTCACATTTATATATTCATACATTTTAAAGTAAATTTGTATGTTTTCAAATTTTCGTGTTTTAATTGCTACACTTTCTCATGCGTTATGCTGTTTTTCTTCTATTTTCATATTTTTTGCATTTCTTATATTGTCATAGTTTTCATCAAACTATATTATGTACATTTATATTTTGTTATGTTTTTCTTATTTTGGTCTTTACATATTTCTTCATAATTTATAAATATTCATTCTTTCATTTTATATTCTTATTGGAAAGCACGGGCACATGAAGAGAGAGAGAGAGAGAGAGAGAGAGAGAAGCGAGAGAGAAGGAGAGAGGAGAGAGAGAGAGAGAGAGAGAGAGAGAGAGAGAGAGAGAGAGAGAGAAGCGAGAGAGGAGAGAGAGAGAGAGAGAGAGAGAAAAAAAAAACCACACACAGCATCACAGGTCGGGCCACACTCGCTCGTCCATATCACATCCTTCCATCTTACGTCCTTCAGCCATGCCATACAGCTTGCAGCGCCCCTAATGTGCCCAGGTGTGAGCGGGGGGGAGGGGGGGTACAGGGGCGCGGGGGGGCAGGTATAGGGGGGGCGCCTTCCTTATCCAGGTATTTGTATAATTAATCCAAAGTGAGTGAATTGCAAAACGGAAATAATTGACTCCTATTTTCCTATTTTTTAGTTTTATGGTTATAGGTGATTTCGTTATACCATTCGTTATGGTTTCTAAATATTTATTTCGATTTACAGCCATTCGTCATGACGTTTCAAGCTCACAACGTTCGTCTTTAGGGATTGCAGTTGGATGATTCGCTTCAGTTCGCTCTTATTCGCAAAATTTTATGCAAAAAAATGTACATACCGAATAATCTTGCTGCTGAAGCTGATGACTCTCTCTCTCTCTCTCTCTCTCTCTCTCTCTCTCTCTCTCTCTCTCTCTCTCTCTCTCTCTCTCTCTCTCTCTCTCTCTCTCTCTCTCTCTCTCTCTCTCTCTCTCTCCTCACTCTCATTTCCTCGCACCTTTCCTCCCTCCACGCTGACGACACCCTCCTCCTCCTCTCCTCCTCCTCCTCTCTCCTCCTCCTCCTCCTCCTCCTCCCCTCCTCCTCCTCTCCTCCTCCTCCTCTTCTCTTTCCTCTTCCTCTTCCTCCTCCTCCTCCTCTATTCCTCCTCCTCCTCCTCCTCCTCCTCCTCCTCCTCCTCCTCCTTCTCCTCTTTGACGGGCTGTGGATCAGCAAGGGTCCTGACAGTTAGTGCCCACCATCGGGACTTAAGGTACCAGGGGTCACTGCTGCAGGGGGCATTAATAGTGTGCGGCGTCCTACATGGAAAGTACACAATCCGCAGTGGATTGAACCGAGCTGGGGCCTGATTGACTGCTGTCTCCCAAGAAAGCGCCAGGCAAGGCTGCCGCACCACCCTTTAACCTCCAAACTGTGTTCCCACCGTTACAAAACACACACAACATGACCCTACTATCAAGCACTAAACCTACCCCCACAAAGTAGTAGTTACCACATAGTAATAGTTAGCCATAGATTACAGCTTTCAACATTCCTCACAAACTCCATGCAGTTTTTCTATACTGCATGGTATCACTTCATTTCCGGCCCAGCTTCAGCTGGAGGATGGGTGGGTAGGGAGGAGCCTTCTATTTTCCCCATCCTTCTCTTTTATTATCTAGTTAGTGTAGTGTAGTTAAATCAAACTGCATGTAAGGACCTAAAGGTCTATTGCAGTTGTGTTTCCTTTGTAATCCTTTGTAATCCTCCTCCTCCTCCTCTCCTCCTCCTCCTCCTCCTCTCCTCCTCCTCCTCACTACGCATGTGCCCAAATAGAAAAGAAAATGCATTAAAAAACAAAAACTTACACAACGGACGCTGCCTCCTTTCCTCCCGCCGCCCGAGACACACTCTAATCTTGCTTTAAATATTCCTCAAATATCTTCCTGTGTCTTGATGAGGAGACTTCTTCCACGCTGTTATGATTTTATATGTTTATTTTTCCTGTCTCTCTCTCTTTCTCTGGTTGCTGGGAGGTGGAAGTTTTGCCCTTTAAATGAAAGAGGATGAGGAGGAGGAGGAGGATGATTACATAGGATTACATAGGAATAACAGACACCAGGAGACCTATTGGTCCATGACGAGGGTATCTGCTGAACTACATACTACTAATTATCAACTACTTGTAGGAAAACAGTTGGAAAATGATACCATGTCCCTAAAGAGGATAGGAACATGGAAGTTTCATAGTGCAGAATGATAGGATATGAAAAATACTAACTACAACTACCACTACCACTACAACTAATCGATACGGGGGACTAGATACGAAATCGCACTATCAATACCCATTTACTTTACAGTGCGCGTCAAGCCTGTTTTTAAATGTAGTTATTGTGCTGGCTTCGACAACATTTGCTGGTAACTTGTTCCATTGATCAACGACTCTCACATTGAAATAATTTTTACGGAGATCAGTGATACAACGTTGACCGTTTAGTTTTAAACCATTATTTCTTGTTGTCACTTGAGTTGAAAGCTCGAATAGGTTCTCTTGATTAATGGCATCAAATCCTTTTAGGATCTTAAAGGTTTCTATCAGGTCCCCACGGATTCTACGATCCTTTAAGGAAAACATATTAAGTTTCCACAGTCTCTCTTCATAAGATGAATTTCGCAGCGATGGAATTTGTTTGGTTGCTCTTCTTTGCACTGATTCCAATTTTGCTTGGTCTTTTACGAAACAGGGCGACCAGAATTGAACGGCATATTCCAAGTGCGGCCTAACCAAGGACGTGCATAATTGTGTCATTACTTTCGGAGTTTTGTGTTCAAAGTTGCGTTTAATAAAGCCCAACATTATATTCGCCTTTTTACTGGCAGCTAGGCAATGCAGACTGGTTTTTAGATCATTACTGATGATGACACCTAAATCCTTCTCCTGCTGTACTTCAGTTAACGATTTATTTTGCATTTGATAGTTATATTTGAGGTTATCGTTGCCTATATGCATTACTTTACATTTATCGGAATTGAATTTTAATAGTCATTTATCACTCCAGTCTGATAGTTTGTCGAGATCACTTTGTATGAGTTCGCAGTTTTCTCTAGTATATGCTTTACCGCCTAATTTGGGGTCATCTGCAAATTTCGATATTTTAGATACAAGTCCGCAGTCCAGATCGTTGATATATATCAGAAAAAGAGTAGGACCAAGACCGAGCCCTGAGGCACCCCACTAGTAACATCTAACCAATCAGATGCTTCGCCATTTATTACTACCGTTGTTTACGATTTGAAAGCCAATCGCCAATCCATGAACATAATTGCTCTCCTAAGCCATGTGCCCTTAGCTTGGTCAGCAGTCGCTTATGGGGAACTGTATCGAAGGCTTTCTGAAAATCAAGGTATATTACATCCGAGGGAATTTTAGCGTCCCAGTTTGAATAAATGACATTAAAAAATCGAGTAGGTTTGTTAAGAAGGATCTCTTATTCGAAATCCATGCTGGGAGTTTAGTATTGAGTTATTTTCATCGAGAAAAGACACTATTTTATCCTGCAATATTTTCTCAAATAGTTTGACAATCACAGACGTCAGACTAATTGGGCGATAATTACTTGCGAGGCTCTTACTCCCTTTCTTGAATATCGGTGTAACATTAGCTAATTTCCACATACTAGGAACATTTTTGTCCATTAGCGATTTATTGAGGATAATCTTTAATGGAAGCGAAAGTTGAATGTGACATTCGCAAAGTAATCGCGGCGAAATTTCGTCCACCCCCACGGATTTTGCTAGGTCAAGTTTCTGCAAATACTTTGATACTTACTTCCGCATTATATTTGGGAGGACGATATATTGTCCCAATAGTTAACAGTTTACCGTTTAGCTTAATCTTTGCGTAGACTGAGTCGTAATGATCTTTGTTTACTTTATCGATTTCGATTGCTTGCAGATTTTCTTTGATGTAAAGAATGACACCTCCACCTGCTTTATGCGTGCGACAATTTAGGAATGTCTTATAGCCTGGAATGGCTATTTCAGCTAATAAATGTTTATCTTTTGTGTTGACCCAACTCTCAGTGATACTGACGATATCTGGCGTTTCGGCAACAACGTATGCTAATAATTCGTTACGCTTTAAAATAATGCTTCTGGCATTTGTGTAGAGTAATTTAAGTTCCTTGATAGTTTTGGTAACCTTGCGTGAGGGTTTACCTGCAGGGTGTCTAGGATCCACTGTTACAGTGCGCTTGATTAAGTTACTTTGATTTGTATTTGCGGAAAAGGGGGACGTGACCCAGCTTTTGTGTGGGGTAAAAAGGGGTTTAAGGTGATGCTGCTACCCCCGTCCCCCCTCGTCTTTTTTTGCCCTTTGTAGAAGAAACTTTTTTTAAATTTTCCAGACGTCCAAATCATGCATGACCAACGGGCTGAGGTGGACCCGTCACCCCCAAAAACCGGGAGGGGAATCCTCAACCAGGATGGGTTTCCTCGTAAAAATTATCCCAAAATTTTTGCAAAGTCTACTTTTTCCTGGGCACAAAAACCCTTAAAAACCGGTTTTTTTTGCGCTGAAGGGCTTTATCGAAAAAGTTTTGGGCCAAATCCTGTCTGGGGAAATTTCCCTGAAATAATGATTGATTGTTGAGCAGGGGGAAGGAGGAGGAGGGAGGAGGGGGAGGAGGGGAGGGAAAGGGGGAAAGGAGGAGGAGGAGGAGAAGGAATACAAAGGAAGAACAGACAGCAAACGGCCCTACTGAGCAAAACGAGGCTCCTGTGTGGTTTATTTTCACCACTTATTTTTCTACGTTTTTACAGGTAAAATAATAATAAAGTTAAGGCTCTCCCACCCACCTCTCCCCCCGGGCCCAAAGGCCGGCAAAAAAAAAAGGTTGAAAAAAAAAACCCCCCCAACAGTATAGAAAAACTCCCAATGGAATTTTATAGGAAAATTAAAGGGAAGACATTTCTAAACTAAGCAACCCCTAAAAAAAGAAGAGTTTACTGGGGCCGAAGTAATCGAGTTGGGCATTTTGGGTGCTATGTATTTATCTTTTTTGTTCTTAAGCACCTAAAACCGTTTTACTTTTTAAACTATTTGGTGCTGGAAGAGAGTTCCATATTTTCAACGCTTTATTAAAAAAATGTGTTTTGGGCCTTCATGTGCCCGGGGAAATCGTTTTACCTTGATCTTGTATCCATTACTACGATTTTTGTTTTTCCCAAATCAATATTAAAAAGTCGTTTATGTTAACATTATCGAAGCCTTTTTAAAACAGTTATATTAATTCATCTCGCAACCTACGTTTTGAAAAACTAAAAAAGTTAATTTCCCTTTTCAATCGTTTTTTGTATGGCTTTTTTCCCAAGCGCGGAAAAATTTTTAGTAATTTTTCTTTATACTCTCCCAGTTTAAATTATATTTTTTCTATATTTTGGGGGGGGACCAAAACTGAACGAAATATTCAAGATAAAGGGACGAAACGTTTCCCCATTAAAATGTGTAAAAATAACTTTTTCAGACTTATGTTCAAAAGGTTTTTTTTATAAAACCATTTAAATTTTGGTTAGCCCTCTTAACAACTTTTGAACAATGTTTACGGGGCTTGGGGGTTTTTGCTTATAATAACCCCAAATTTTTTTCTTGGGTAACTTTGGAAATTTTATGTCCGCCCATTGAGTATTTAAATTTGTCTTTTATTACTTTTTATATCTATATGCAAAACCTTACACTTGTCGGAAATCAAATTTCATCTGCCATTTCCCTTTTCCCCAAAACTAACTAAGGCGATCAAAGGTCAGATTGAAATTTGGGCATCTTATGGAAAGTTGTGATTATTTTTATTCGTTTTTAGTACGTCCCCCAAAACTTTGCTTCTTAAAGGTGAGGCCTTCGTCAATTTTTGTTTACATAGATTAAAAAAAGTAGGGGGACCTATAAAAGATCCCTGGGGTACCCCAAACTTAAAACTCTTCCATTTAGATGTTTTTTTCCTTTAAATTACGACCGCGCTCTTTTTCTCAAAAACCCTTTTTCTTCAACCCAAATTTAAATTTTTCCCCCGTTATGCCGTGAGACATTAATTTCTTAAGTAAACGCTTAGGGGGCCCTTTTTAAAAACGCTTTTTGTATGTAAAGATATATGACCTCTACTGTTTTTCGTCCACCGGAACGTGCTGTATACATCATTCAAACAGTCTAGCAGATTTGTGAGGAAAGAACTTTTTATTATAAAAGTCGTGCTAGGAGCTTTTTTGATCAGTTTATTTTCTTTTTAAAAATTTTAAAACATTGCCCTCGTATTACTTTTTCCATTAATTTCCAGACTACGGATGTGGGGCCCTTTCGGTCTGTAGTTGCTCGGTTGTGTCAAATTACCTTTTTTCGGGTTATTGGAGTAATAGGGGGCAATTTTTCCAAATTTCCCGGGGACTTTACCGGAATTTAGGGATTTGTTTAAAAAAAATTGAGAGAGGGTTTTCCCAAATTGGGCTTCGCTTCCTTTAAAAAAATTTGCGGTGCAATACAGTCTGGCCCGGGGGGTTTTTTAAAATTAAGGTTTTTCTTTGCTTTAATTATTGGGGCCTCAAGGAATTTTGCAATTGATTTAACGGAATTACGTTACTTTTTTCGCAAACCCAAATTCTTTCCCGTCCATTTATATCTTTAAAAATGTAAAAAAAAAAGCAAAATAATCATTTAAAACTTTAGCCCCTCTCGTTTCATTATTAGTAAAAATAACCCTTTTCATGTAAATGGAAACCTTTTGTTCGCTGTGATAACTTTCTTCTTTGGGGAACGGAACTGAAACTTTTTTGGGGTTTGATTTTCTGATACTTGCCTATATAATTCAAAATTTTCTTTTTGTCTTTATCCCAAAATTTTTTGTTTTTGCGCCGGGAGTCTTTCGAAAATCTATTTTTTTCCTTTTCATTTTGAGATACATGTAAATTTTGGGGTAACGTTTTTTTTTGTAAAACCCAGATTCCCATTTTTTTTGTTCCCCCCCATTTGGGTTTTTTTTTTATTTTTTAAAGGACGTCTTTTACCGACTGGAACACCAAAACCTTACAGAATTTTTTCAAGATATTGTTAAAAATCCCCCCTGTTTGTCTATACTCGTTGATTTGGGTAGCACGCTCCAATCTTTCTGACAAAAAACCCCCCTAAGTCTTTCAAAGGTTTCCCCGGGTTTTTACGGAAAAATTTGTTCGTTTGCTAACGTTTTTTTTGAAACTTCAAAAATTTATACAAGGACCAATTTTTTATGATCGCTAAATTTCCCAAAATTTGGGGGCCCAAAATTCATATTCTTTACCAAACGGCATTTTTCGAAAAAAAAAGGGCCAATATGTTTTCAACCTTTTCCCTGGGTTTGTGAACATGCTGATTAAAAGAACTTTCTAATAAATCGCTGGGAAAGTGTGATAGGGAAAGAGAGTTTAGCGGATTTCCCCCGGAAGAAAAAGGGGGAGGTTAAAAATTTACCAAAAAATTTTTTCCCCCCCCCCCCAAAAACGAATTCCCTTCCTTTTTTTTGTTAAATGGTCATCAGCTGGCTATAAGCGTTTTCTATTGTGAAAAATGGGGTTTTTTTAGATTAGTCCGATAACAAAAAAATTCGGCCCATCTTTAGCTGTAAATTAGAGAAAACCACGTTTTTTAATTTTTTTTGTATTCTATAACCCTAGGGTGAAGAGGCTTTTTTCGTATAGTAATACTCCTCCGCCTGTTCTATTCCCCCCTTTCACAGCTAAACTTAAATAAACCAAAGGGAAATTATGCAGCCAAAAAATCTCTATTTGTAAATGTTTTTAACCCGGATTTTGATATGCCGATAAAAGAAACTTCGGTCGCAACAAGGGGCTTCGAGGGTCTGAAAATTTTTTCGGATGCTGCGCTTTATTGAAAAAAAACAGGGTTTTTCGAAAATTTTAAACGAGGTCGCATCAGGGGGGGGGCGGTCATTTACTTAGGAGGTTACGTCGGGGAGGGTTTTGGGGGGGTCATTTCTAGATGTTTGTCGGAGGGGGAACTCGAAATTCGTCGGCCGTTTTTTTTTTCCAGAAAACTAAAAACTGCTGGGGGCTTAGGGTTTTTTGCCAAAACCCAAAATGACCCCAAATCTTTAGGGGGTTTGGCCATCTTCCTTTTTAAAAGGTTTGGTTTTTTGATGAAAAAACATGGGGCCGACTTTTTTCAAAATCACGCCTTCTTTTGAACAAAAGGTTTTTTAAGGGGGGCTATTTGCGGGTGAAGGTTTTTTTTAAAAAAATTTCGGGGGGCACTGTTCTAGGGAGGGTGCCTGAAACAATGATATTTTTGCGAATTTTTCTTTTGTACTGTTTGTTTTTATTCGCCCCGTTTTTTTTAGTAGGTTTCCCCGGACCTGGTGTGGGGAGGAAGAGGAAGAAAAGAGGAAAAGGGGAAAACGAAGGGGGGGGAGGGAAAAGGGGAGGAAGAGGGGAGGAGGAGGAGGAGGAGGAGAAAGGGAATTTCAAAGGGAAAAACAAAGGAAAAACAAAGGAAAAAACAAACAGCAACAGAAAACCCATAGGTCCCCCTTTCAAGACTGTTTGCTTTAACTATCTACACTAACCCAGGATAATAAGAAAAAGAAAAGGATGGAAGTAAAAGGGTCCTCCTCACCCACCCCCTCCACCAGCCCCCCAAAAAGGCCGGAGAAAAAGTGATTTCCATGGGAAATAGAAAAACTGCATGGAATTTTGTGAGGAAAGTTGAAAGCTTTTAACTATGGGTAACTATTTTAAAAGTTTTTTGGGGTAGGTTTTTGTGCTTGATAGATAGGGTTTATGTTTAAAGTTTTGTTTTGAATGGGTGTGAACACCCGTGTGGAGGTTCAAAGGGTGGTGCGGGGAGCCTTGCCTGGCGCTTTCCCCTTTGGGGGGGCCCGCAGGGCAATCAGGCCCCCAGCCCGTTCAATCCCTGCGGATTGGTACTTTCCCCCTAGGGGCGCCCCTTTCACTTCAAAGCCTTTCCCCCAAACAGTGACCCCTTTGGGACCCTTTAAAACCCGATTTTGGGTAAAAACTGCAGGACCCCTAATGAAACCCCAGCCCCTCAAGGTCCCAGAGGGAGTAGTGGGTAACCCTTAACTCGGGGCTATCGGTGTGTTTTGCGGGTTTAAAGTTTGGGGTTGGTTAGGCTCAGTGTGGAAGTTCAGGGGGGGTTTTGGGGCGGCAGCCTTGCCGGCGCTTTTTGGGAGGGACATCCCTTTAGGCCCCCGCCCCCGTTTTTAATCCAAGGGGGTTGTGCACTTTTCCCAAATAGGACGCCCCTGCACTTTAAAGCCCCCGCAAACCGTGACCCC
>JACEEZ010021684.1:0-15000 GCA_016584305.1 Chionoecetes opilio
CTCTTCTTAAATTAACTTTTCTTGTTTTCCCTTTTAAAAAAATTTTAATCTAACGGGAAATTTCACATTTTATACATATTGTTATAAATGAGCTTCTAAAAAGTTACGTGTCCTGTGGCATCTGTGTTCATTTTATTATCCATCTCATTTACTTGCTCTGTTCAGGGGCCCTTACAGCCCATATATGGAGTATGTCTCTCATGGGTCGGGGGATCCACTCATACAGCTACCTAAACCGGGTTGAGTCAAAAGCTTTTCGTCTCATCAAATCCCCTCCTCTGACTGATACGATAGTCCAGTTGCCAGGTTGAGAACCTTGTTGTTGCGAGAAGTGTATAGTTTTTTTATGGTTCCATACTCGAATGGGTCTATAGAAAAGATTTAGCTCGGTTGCTGGAGTGCCAACCTTGGGGAACTCCGCTAATCAGCATAAATCTAAGATGGACGCCGCAGACGGAGGTGGAAAATAACTTTTCAGCCAATCAACCTTCAATTACGTGTGATACATTTTTTCCGTATAACTTGGATGTGAGAAACCGATTTCTGAGGTCAGTTGCGTGCTTTGGGGTCAAATTCAGGGTCAAAGGTCAAGTTAAAGGTCATTTTTGTATATTTGGGAGCTTCAAACGTTTTAATCCCTGCATAAACTGCACAGTGCACACTACTCATACTCGATACGTTGATTTTAATCTCACCTCTTCTTCTTTTCATAGAGAGGTATGATGGCTGACTCAAGGTGTCTTCTCTCTGTGTGTCACGGAGGTGGACAAGAAACAAAATTCACTGAGAACGGGATCAGGAAGCTCATCTTATGTGCCAAATCTCGTGGAGATGGAGACCTGCAGGCTACGCTACAGAACATTATTGATGTTGGTGGAGATGCGGCAAGCATAACCTGTCATAAAGGTTGCTACTGTACTTATACATCGAAAGAGAAAATTGAGAGAGTGAGAAAGTCACAGAAAAGAAAGGCTAAAGATGAGGGTGTAAGGACAGGTCTCATACTAAGGTAGCTGATAAAAGTTGTGTTTGAGTACAACCGTGATTGTATGTTCTGTAGCGAGGAATGTTTACCCATTGATGATAGACACCCAGAAAGATGGGACCGCGTTCGTAAGTGTATGACCAAAGCACGTTTTGACACAGGACGTAACCCACTCCCAACTCCTTGATGTTGCTGATCAGCGTAATGATGATGTGGCTAGAAGGCTCAAGTTGCACCTTGCTTTTGTTTCTGATCTACCTTCTGCTGAGTGCAAGTACCACGTCCGCTGCTATAACAGTTTTACGAAAGTTCCCACATATGCTGATTTGCCACCTGGTGCTGCAGATGAAGATGCTCTGAGGGAAGTCATTCAGTACATGAGCCGAGACAGGTCCAGATTATGGAATAGTGTTGAACTGCATTCCCTGTACTCGGATCTAGGTGGCAATCTCGCTCGACGTGACATGTTTAGCAAGGTGACTGACTGCATGAGTAAGGATGTTATAGTTGTTTGAGTAGATGGATGTGCTACCATGGTTGGTTTCCGTGACTCCGTTGCTAAAACTCTCCAGATAGTTAAGGATGACGATACGGATGAGAGAAGCATTGCTTCCGTGGTGAGGCAGATCAAGCATGAGGAGATGCGTCGGTCATAGTTAAGTCCATTAAGACGAGATTGTCCTCTCTCGCTGGCAAGAAGGTCTTATACTTTCGATAAGTATCACAACGTTTCTGCGAAGGACCATGAGCGTATGCGACGTGCTGGCCTTGGTTCCATCAATTACGACCTGACCATCAACACACCGCTGCCCAGTCGAGATGCCATTATGAGGAATAAGCACAACAAGTTGCAGCTGTCGAAATTTTTAGTACCTACAGCTTCGGCGAAGGAGTCACCGTGGAGAGCCCCAACGATGTTGTGTTCCCCCATCACGAAGCGGACATAACAATGATCTCGTACCTCCTTATGGTTGCCGAGTCCGACACGCGAGTCATCCGCATTCTCTCAGATGACACCGATGTGTTCGTGCTGCTTGTATACTGGATGTACCGAAAAAACATCCAGGCTACAGTGCAAATGGAGCGGTGGGATGGATCCATTTGGGACATCAACGCCACCTGTTCCCAACTCGGCCTCAAGTGCCTGCAGATCCTGGGAATGCACTACATTACTGGTTCAGATACCACCTGATACTACCTGTACGGCAAGTGGAAAGTGTCGGCACCGAAGACCCTGAGAGTTGGCGACTTCCCAGGCCTGTACTCAGCCTTCGGCGAGCTTGATGCCACACATGCACAGCTCATGGAGGCAGGACAGGCGTTTTTCTGTGCGCTATATGGTCAGCAACAGGGGACCACTATGAGTGAGGTGAGGTACCATATGTACACAAAGAAGGCTGGAAAGCTGCTCAAGATCATGTCGCTACCACCAACAGACAAAAATCTCTTCCTGCACATCTTGCGCACTCATCTACAGACTATACTCGCCAAATCTGCTGACCAGCAGGCTCCACCTGAACTTGACATCACGAAGTATGGGTGGGAAATCAAAGATGGCACCCCAGTACCAGCAACCTCTGATCAGCCCCCAGGACCCCAAGATCTCATGGATGTAGTGCGTTGCACGGACCAAAGGCTTCACTGACAGCATCCGCTGGGTGACTCCCAAATCAAGATCATGCAGCTGTAAGGCGGCGGGGAAGGCATGCGGCAGTGAAAGTTGCAGCTGTCACCATGGAAATATATCATGCACTGTGTACTGCGCTTTTGGTTCTAGTGACGATTGCTTGAACCCCTTCAAGACAGGAGACGTAGACCAAGATGAAGTGGAAGAGGAAGGAGAAGCAGATGTGGAAAATGACGAGGAAAGTGATCATTTTGATCTTGCATTCGGCTCTGATGATGCATGGGAGTGATCGCCGTTAATGAATAAACCCTTGATCACCCTCGCTCTGAAAATGCAATTATTATTATATTAATACATTTTTTGGCCAAAAATGACCTTTAACTTGACCTTTGACCCTGAATTTGACCCCAAAGCATGCAACTGACCTCAGAAATCGGTTCCTCACATCCAAGTTATACGGAAGAAATGTATCACGCGTGATTGAAGGTTGATTGGATGAAAAGTTATTTTCCACCTCCGTCTGCGGCGTCCATCTTAGATTTATGCTAATTAGCGGAGTTCCCCAAGGTTGGCACTCCGGCAACCGAGCTAAATTTTTTCTATAGACCCATTCGAGTATGCAACCATAAAAAACAATACACTTCTCATGAACACAATATGGACAGAACACCTATGGGTGTCAAACGGACTATGACTGTCTTGAATTTTTAAATCACCGCCACAGTGTTGCTTCTCCTGCTATATTCAACCGATATTTACATGCTCACTGCTCTTCTGAACTTATTAACTGCTTGCCTCCCCCCTCCTGCAAAATCGCTGCACAATACTTTCTACTCATTATCATCCCTATTTTGTCCATCTTTCTAATGCAAGATTTAAGCAGTATCTTTGCTCTTTCATTTTTTCGCTGGTAAAGTAAATATTTATCTTCCTGTTTCTATTGTTCCACCTTCCTACGACTTAAATGTTTTTCAAGAGAGGCGTGTCAAAACACCTCTGAAAGTAAATTGGCCTACCCTCCTTTCTATATGCTCTTATTGTCGTCATTATAGGGACTAGTTGGTAGCTAGTGGGCTTTGTTATAAAAAAAGAAAGACCTTTGCCGGTCATTTTTAATATAAACTAGGAAATAGACGTCCACACTAAAGATGTGGAACGTGTCCAAGCTCGCACAGGCTAAAGTCAACTTTTTAAATACCCTTACCTAAAAATACTTCTATGACAACCTGGCCTAGCCCAACATAACCTTCACCATCCCCTTCTTTGATTTTTTTTACTTATTACAAAGAAAAGAAAAGTGCTAAATTGTTCATGAAAAAAGTTCTAAAAAAAAGTTCTAAAAAAATGGTGTGGTGATGGCGGTGGTGATGGTGGTGGTTGTGGTGATGGTGATGGTGATGGTGGTGGTGGTGGTGGTGGTGTGGTGGTGGTGGTGGTGGTGGTGTGGTGGTGTGGTGGTGGTGGTGGTGGTGCACTACCAATACCGATACCGGTATACCGAAAACAAAAAATACCGGTAATACCGGTGCTAAAATACCGGTATTTCGGTATACCGAAAACCGGTGCACATCCCTATAGCCTGAGTAGCGCTTGACCAACAAGACAGGGGCGAGTCTCAGACCTGCATTTACGTACTTAGTCTATTAGTAAGTATACAACCCTGAAATTACTGCATTTGCAGCTAAAAAGTCAGCATTGTTAATGTGCTTACTGTTTAGTGTAGATTTGAATCTGAATTATAACGATTGCTTTTTATTATTATTATTTTTAATTATTACTATTATTATTTTTATCTTTATTAATATCTTTATTATAATTATTATGATGGGGCGTATTTTGTCCATGCCTTTGGAAGTAAAATTTTTAACTTTTTAAGCTCCGCCCACTTATATTTTACTCTTTTGCGTGCATAAAAAACTGAGCAGATACACTTATTTTACTCTTTTCCTGTAAAATTATAACATCGTGGGTGTGGGTGGGGGGTTTCAAGAGCCTGGCCAATCAATCGCGCGCATGAAAAAAATCTTATCAAACTCCTCCCGTAAATGTTTCTCTTTTCCTTTAATTCTCATCCATTCAACATTCATTACATCCCAACGACATGCAAAGGATACTGTATTTAATTAATAGTAGGTAAGGGAAAGTAAGGAGTAGAGTAGGGGGACTCTTAACAGGTAAGGAAGTCACAAATATTAAAATTCTCCACGACGTCTGGGAACAAATTTCCCAATCCCTCGAATTTTTCAATGTGTCCGAATCTTCGTTGATGCTTGCTGGCTTAGCACCAAAACTGGTGTATTTATTGCTATAGTTAGTCAAATACTTAAATATATTCATGAGTGATATTTTCATTTGCAATAGAAATGTATAAATTTGGTATATATGTTATATCACCAAAAAAAGCCTTTTAGAGAACCTATCGCAGGGCACGAATACGAACATTTCATCAGTCTGATTCAGCGCCCACACGGTAAGGAGGTCTCTCTCTTACCCACGGGCCACCACACACCCCACCACCACCCAGGCACCCACCCCGCCCACCACCACCCGCCCACCCACCCCCACCCATCACACACTCACCCACCCACACCCATCACCCATCCGCCCACCAACACACCCACCCACCAAACACCCCCCATCACCCATCCGCCCACCACAACCCCCCCACCCACCACACCCCATCACACATCCGCCCACCACAACACCCACCCACCACACGCCCATCACCCATCCGCCCACCACACACCCACCCACCAAAACGCCCATCATACATCCGCCCACCACACACCCACCCACCCCCACGGCCCCCTCACCCATCCGCCCACCACACACCCCCCCCACCACACGCCCATCATACATCCGCCCACCACACACCCACCCACCACACGCCCATCATACATCCGCCCACCACACAACCCCCCACCACACGCCCATCATACATCCCGCCCCACCACACACCCACCCACCACACGCCCACATACATCCGCCCACCACACACCCACCCACCACACGTCCAATCACACACCCGCCCACCACACACCCGCCCCGGATGTTAAAAAGGGGGGGGATGCCCCTGGAGGATGAATCACAACCACCATTCATCTAGGTTTAGGCAAAATAATTCGTGAAACGTAGATGTAGTACCGTAGCCTACATACGTACAGGTCCATGAAAGCATTTTAAACATCCTCGACGCACATCGTGAAATGGCTGTGTAGCAAATAGATATTCAAATAACAGTTTCATAGCGCCCTAAACATTTCAGTTTAATATCAAGTCCATCTATAGAGTTAGAAAACAATGCTAGGCCATTCTAAGAGCTCAAAACAATTAGATATCGATGTGTAATACAGACAATCACGCTACTACTCTTTGCTGTGCCTTCAATAATGTCAACCTTAACGATATTCCTTGAGCCTCTGCAAGAGGTAATGAAGTGTACGACACTTTTACTCTCGGCAACATCAAGAAAGAGCTTTGGCAGCGCTACAATCGTATTTTGTGATGGCAAGCAGGGCGGAGCTTAAATAAGTATAATTTTACTCCAGAAGGACACTCAAAATACGCCTATGATTTCTACTATTATTTGTTTCATTCATGTTCTTAAGTTATTTATATAGCCTACTCTTTTCCTATAATCAAGGACTGTGAATGTTATAATATAGTCATCACCAACCATATCTATGCATTATCTTATGTTTTGCTCTGCAATTTTTTACAGAAACCTGTAAGAAAATAGCTCATCATGGAAAAACTAGGAAATACGCTGAAGAGTACCTTAGATATGGCTTCACATCACTTAGCAAGGGAGACTTTGACGTACCCCAGTGTGTTGTATGCCTGACAATCTTGAGCAATGATGCCTTGCGCCCTACAAGAATGAAACGGCACTTCACTGGCCACCACCCAGCATTGGCTGAAAAGCCATAAGCCTATTTTGCAACCAAAAGAGACAGCCTTAAGAGACAACGACAAGACGCCACGGGAACTTTTCGACAGCAGTCAGCTAAGGTTGTGAAGACACCGTATGAATTATCTCTTATGATAGCTAAAGCAAAAAAGCCACATAGCATCGGCGAAACCCTTGTGAAACCTTGCATTCTACGTGCTGCAAAGATGCTATTTCCAGAGGAAAACTACCACAAATTCAGTAAGATTTCACTATCTGATTCCACAGTAAAGCATCGGATTGATGAAATGGCGTTGGACATAAAAACTCAAGTGGTGGAGAAGGTTAAGTCTTCCCTAGTGTTTGCAATCCAATGTGAGACGAAACCACAGGCATATCTCAGTGCTCTCACTTGTTGGTTTACACCCGATACATATGGAAAGACACCGTGGAAAAGGATATATTATTTTCTTGCCCTTTTGAAACCAGTGCAACAGCTGCGGACGTTTTCAAAGCAGTATCTGATTTCTTTCAAGAGCATGACATATCCTGGGAAAATTTGATTGGCGTGTGCACAGATGGAGCTCCAGCCATGTTGGGATCACGCTCAGGCTTCGTTACGAAGGTGAAAGAAAAGGCTCCATTGGCAGTTGCTACGCGTTGCATCATACATCGCCAGGCTTTGGCAGCAAAGACCCTGCCCTCGCGACTCCAGAAACATCTCACCCTCATGATCAAGATCGTGAACCACATAATGCACAGTGCTCTCAACACACGACTGTTTACAAAGTTGCGTCAAGATTTAGAAACAGAGCATCAGACACTCCTTTTTCATACTAATGCGCGCTGGCTCTCAAAGGGTAACATGTTGGGGCGTTTGTACGAGCTTCGAAAAGAGGTAATAATGTTTCTAGAAATTCAGTAAAATGATTACCTCACCATGTTCAATTTAGAGGAAGTTAGCTTGTCCTTGGCATACCTTGCAGATATTGTTGAAGCCTTAATGTCTTGAACCGGCAGTTACAAGGAAAAGATAAAACTATGATTGCCCACTATGATGCAATTCGAACATTCATCAGTAAGTTGCAGCTGTGGAAGCGTCGCATTCACAAGAGGAACACGACATCGCTTCCTCGTCTGGATGAAATGTTGAAAGAGAAGAATTTCACAGACAACCTGAAAACAGAGATAGAAGATCACCTTCAAGGACTGGAACAGGAGATTCAACATTACTTTCCTAACATCAGCGAAGGCAGTTTTGAATTCAGTCTTGCCAGGAACCCCTTTTCATTGGAAGTAGATGATGTCCCGGAAGCCTTACAAGAAGAGTTCCTTGAACTGAAATTTAATTATGTGGCAAAGGTTGACTTTACTTTTCTTTGAAAAGTTTTGGATAAAATATCTTTCAGTTTACCAGAAAATCAGTCAGCGAGTCTTTCAAGTCATTGTCCCAATTTCATCAACTTATCTGTGTGAAGTAGGGTTTTCAGCATTAGTTGGAATGAAAACAAAGCAAAGAAACAAGCTTGATGTGGCGAGTGGTCTCCGATGTGTGCTGAGCCAAACACCACCAAACATTTCCAGACTAGTTAGCCAAATGAGCCAGCATCACCCATCCCACTGATCCATTTCCACTGATCAGTACTGCAAAATCACCCAGGCCATAAGCTGTAATGATATTGTTTTTTTAATATACATTTTTGTAGCAATGATCAGAATTGGAATGACAGTAAACATAAAGTTGCTTTTGTAGTAATTATTTTTATTTGATAATTTTTCAGTTTCAATTTATAAGTATGATGTTGAAACTACCAATCAATCAATCATTGGGGGCATACGCCGGGGGGCGCGTCGCCTCGCCCACCCTACGACGCCACTCCCGGGGATCACCACGCGCGAGTTCCCATGCAGGCTCCTTTCCCATACCAAGCAGCTCTCGACAAGAAACATCAACTTGCCCCAGCCACGAGCCTTGTGGCGCCCCCTTGGCCTCCTCCACGCCGGATTGTCTCTACAGATACAACCCGATGGGAAGGATCGGTTTCAGGGTAGCGTGCCACATGCCCATATAGCCGAATTTGGCGCTGACGGACTATGCAGGTAATAGGCCTCGATTCAGTCTCACGGTGCAATCGCTGATTTGACACGTAGTCACCCACGATACCCCATGATTCTGCGAAGACACTTATTACCAAGGCATTGATTCGTCTCTCAATCACTAATTTGGGGTCCATGTCTCACAACCATAGAGTAAGACAAAAGATCACAAGCGACTTAAAGATTCCGGACTTTGTCCTCCTGCACAGGTACCGACAAACGCCAAATACTCCGCGGAGCGAGTCCATACACCGTGGGCTAGGGCCAATCCGTCGTAAAGACTTCTGACGTGACCCGCCGTCATTATGGACCGCGCTACCAAAGGTATGTAAAACTTCCAGATCTCAATGTCCTCGCCAACGCATGAACAGACTGTACTGCTTCATCTAGTAAGTCTCCAAATACCTGGGCCATATTATAAAGATTGGATTCGTCCTAGGATTCGTCCTAACCCTGGTCTAAGGTTCGAGAAAGTCTAAAGCCCCGTCCACACTACCACTCACCACCGTCGGCGCTTGCCGTCGAACAGTGTTCGTCCTCATAAGTGGCAGTGTGAACGATGCCGACGAGCAAAATGTACCGTCGCGCTGCCCGCCAACATTTCAGCAGGTTTTAAAATTGGGCGGGCATCCCCCGTCACTCACGGGTCAGCGCCAAACACATGCTTCAAGTTATCGGCGTTTTCAACATCTAGATTTTGCATTGCTATGTACCGTATACCATCAGAACAAGAAAGTCAGCTGATACGAGTATGTGATCAAAAATTAAGGAGAAATGGTCGGGAAATTGCAGCGAGTTAAAGGGACAAAAAAGTGAGAACAATGTTTTACATTTGTTTTTGCTTATTTTAGAATACACAAAAAGTTTTCGTAATTTTTCTGCTTAGATATGCAGAAATGTGTCATGAAGATGATAGTTGGTCAGTTTTTCTAAACCTCCTGTGGTTTTTCATAATCTGAGTGAGAGTACACGATATGCAGAAACAGACTCATTTTGAAATCAGGAAGGCGCGACCGCCGAACAAAAACCGTTCGTGTGGACACAAACCCTGGCAACGGCGCTTCCCGTGGGAAAGCGCCGACAGGAAGCACCGAAACGGTGTGAGTGGTAGTTTTGGAACGGGGGCTTGACCGTCCCTAAGACGCGGCTTAGGACGAAGCGCTGAGCGCTACATTTAGCAAGAGTCCAATTTGGATTTCATGAAATGTGCACTACTAAGAGTCATCAGAAGGTTATAAGAAATAAAACACAGTTTAATATTTCTATGAGTAATTGCTGAGACTAAACAAATGAATTATCTATAAGAATATTGTACCAAGATATGCAACGTTCCGTTCAAAAGAACAAAAAATTGACATTGTCTTCGCTCTATCGACGAGAAAATAATTATTTTTCAGACAAGACTTTCAATCCTTGCCAGCTCTTTCAAGCAAGGAAAAATGTCCTATGTCCTGCGAGGAATTTTCCATGCCGAATGATCGCAAAGAGATCGTCGGACTGCCGGTTTAATGGACGAGGACTTCGCGGTCGTTTTCAAAGACACCGACTATTTTTTCCTGGCCTACAATAGGTTCTTTTTCTAATGGAGATAGGGTTATAATGGACGAGAGTTTTTCGCGGTCGTTTCGTTTTCAGAGACACCGACTATTTTTCTGGCCTACAATAGGTTTGCTTGGGAATTACTTTGGACCCTCCTTCCGGCTTTGACTGAATGAACTACCGCGCTGTATTGTATGCTTATTGTACTTCACATCTGTAAAGGTCCAGCGTGGGCTCAGCCTTGGTTAACCCACACGGCCGCTATGAAATATGAGGTGCCCTCAAAAATTCTAAGTCCAGTTGGGTTTAGGTTAGGTTGGGATACTTTGTGGTTAAGGTTAGGCTAGTAGTTAGGTATACTTTGTGGTTAAGGTTAGGTTAGGTTAGGTATACTTTGTGGTTAAGGTTAGGTTAGGTTAGGTATACTTTGTGGTTAAGGTTAGGTTAGGTTAGGTATACTTTGTGGTTAAGGTTAGGTTAGGTTAGGTATACTTTGTGGTTAAGGTTAGGTTAGGTTAGGTATACTTTGTGGTTAAGGTTAGGTTAGGTTAGGTTAGGTATACTTTGTGGTTAAGGTTAGGTATACTTTGTGGTTAAGGTTAGGTTAGGTATACTTTGTGGTTAAGGTTAAGTTAGGTTCGGTTAGGTATACTTTGTGGTTAAGGTTAGGTTAGGTTAGGTATACTTTGTGGTTAAGGTTAGGTTAGGTTAGGTATACTTTGTGGTTAAGGTTAGGTTAGGTTAGGTATACTTTGTGGTTAAGGTTAGGTTAGGTTAGGTTAGGTATACTTTGTGGTTAAGGTTAGGTTAGGTTAGATTTTTACATATAGTGACTTTGATGATTTTTTGGGGAGCCATAAATCACTTATATTTGCTTCCCCCACCCAAAAACCCCGTATTCCCGCCAGTTCCCCAGGCTTGTTGGCTATAGGGGGAAGAAAAAAAAGATAGGGGTGAAGGACTTCTTCCAAAGTTTTACCGTTCCTTGTTCTAATGAAGTTTTATTTTGCGCAAACCCATAAAAAAAAGATTAAAAAAATGTATACTTTGTGGTTAAGGTTAGGTTAGGTTTCATTAAAACCTATATGGTTAGGTTAGGTTTCATTAAAACCCTTACAGTTAGGTTAGGTTTCATTAAAACCTATAAGGTTAGGTTAAGTTTAATTTTTTTTTCATTTTTTTTTTTTTTTTTTTTTTTTTTTTTGCGCAAAATAAAACTATCTCCATTAGAGCAAGCACCTATTGTAGGCCAAGAAAAAATATTCGGTGTCTCTGTAAACGACCGCGAAACTCTCGCCTATTATTACCGGAGATAGTTTTATTTTGCGCAAGCCCAGTTTAAAAACAAGCAAAAAATTATCACCGAATATTATGGTACCATTTCCATTAAAAACACTATCTCCATCAGAAAAAGCACTAAAACTTGGCCGGGAAAGATTTGTCAGAGTCTTATAGGTTTTAATGAAACCTATAATGTTAGGTTAGATATACTTTGTGGTTAAGGTTAGGGGTAAATCTTAAGAACAAAGGCTCCACCCTCTATCTTCTTCTTATAGCCAACAAGCTTGGGGACATGGTGGGAAACCGGAGTTTTTGGGTGGGGGAGCACACACATAAGGGAAATATGGCCCCCCCAAAAAATCCCTAAACTAGGGATATTCCCTAGTTCATGAACTTTATCGGGGAAATATTACCACGATTAAGTCTATGTACTAGGGAATTTTCCCTAGTTTAGGGATTTTTTTGTGGGGAGTCATATTTCCCTTATGAGTGTGCTCCTTTTGTGGGGGAGCACACATATAAGGGAAATATTTCCCCGATAAAGTCCATGAAAATAGGAAAATTTCCCTAGTTTTAAGGATTTTTTTTTGGGGGGGGCCATATTTCCCTTATGTGTTTTGCTCCCCCACCCAAAAAACCCAGGTTTCCACCATGTCCCCAAGCTTGTTGGCCATAAGAAGAAGATAGGAGATTGAGCCTCTATTCTAAAGATGACAAACTCTACAGACCTAACCTAGCACCCCTCTTCGAGCCCCTTGTGCTGTGCACTAACCTAACCTAACGTAACCTAACCTAACCTAACGTAACCTAACCTAACCTAACCTAACCTGACCTGCCCTAACCTAACCTAAAGGCCGTGTTACACAGACACTTTTTCCGGCATCTTTTGGTATTTTGCTACCAAAAGATGCCCGTAGTGGTGGCAAAAATATGCGCGTTCGTCACACGGCGTTTCGGCTACGAGCATCTTCTACTGGCATCTTCCGGGACCCGCAACCAAAACTAAATAATATAACATTATGGATCGCTGAAATTTAATATCGGCCATGTAGACAAAGTAAGGATCGGCACTCATTAAAATATAAACAGATGTCTTAAAGACAGTAAATATAATACGTAGAGCCAACATTTGTGTCAGCTTAGCGTGGAGACCTTGTTTTTAAGATTTTCCAGGTTAGTTTGAGTTTCATTAAACCTAAAAGGGTTTGGTTAGGTTTCATTAAAACCTATAAGACCCTGACTAATTTCTCCCGGCCAAGTTTTAAGTGCTTTTTCTGATGGAGATACAGTGTTTTAATGGAAACGGTACCATAAAATTCGGTGATGATTTTTTTTTTTTTTAAACTTTGGGTTTGCGCAAAATAAAACTATCTCCATTAGAAAATGCACCTATTGAAGACCAGGAAAAAATAGTCGGTGTCTGAAAACGACCGCGAAAGTCATCGTCCATTATTACCAAATTGCTGAGTTAGGTTAGGTTAGATTTAGGTTATGTTAAGGTTTGGTTTAGGTTATGTTAAGCTTAGGGTAGATTTGGATTATGGTATGTTGAGTTATTTAGGTTAAAAAAAACAAATTTTATGGTGCGCGATTGTCCCGGGGGGTTGGCCCCCCGCCAAGACACCGCCAACTCCTGCGGAATATTTACCGTTTGGTTTAGGTCATCCTCGAGCCTGACAATTCTAACCTGTTCCATAGTGTAGATTTCTTCATTCTGGGTCTTTTAAACCCAATTTCCTTCCCATGGCGCAATTGAATAATAATGCTGATACATATAGCCCTACTACCTAGAATCTAGTTCTTTCAACCAAAAACTGTTAAGTTAGGTTAGAGGTGGGGTTTGGTATATTAACAGATGATATCAAGAACAAATAAGAAAATTATCAAGACTACGGCAGTGGGAAGAGAAATAGAGTTATATGGATATTGTTCCATGGCTTAATAACGACTTATTCAATTTTTTAAATTTTTATTTATAGTGAGCCTACTCTAAATCGCTTTTATTCTCAATATGATACCATTCTTCATCAACAGTTTGGTGGGGATGCACTTCAATCTGTATCACCCATACATGATATCAAGGCAGGAGGAACATGACTACCTCAAAGAGTGAATAATAACACACTCGTGAAATTGTCATGCACTGATGGCCGTATTTTTTTGTGTTGCTTTATATTACATCTCCCACTAGTCTGTCACATATATAATCCCTTCTCGGTCCAAGCGGTATCGCTTGATTAGTTATGTATCAACAAGTTCGTCCAGTACATCTATCCTATCACGAAAAGTTCTCAGGAGTGGGTGGAGCACTCATGTTTACGTCCTTAGGACGAGTCTTAAGCCGGCCAACACACACCGGCGGGCCTGTCCGGCCGACGAAAAGGTGGCGTGGCTAGGGGCCCGGGGTTGTGTGTGTGGGTGTTTTCATCCGGCGGGGCCTGTTCGCAGCGGCCGGATGAAAATCAGTCGGCGCTTGAAATTCCGTCCGGCGCGGCCTAACCGCCTGCTGTGTGTGGGTGCCTTCCGCGGCCCGCCCCTCGCTTGGCCAGATATGACTATTGTACCAGTTATAATTGTATTATGATAATATAGGTATTAAAAATGACGTATTGTATATAGTATGACGTTATTATTATAGGTATTTATATGGCTGCACTGCAGCCATCACCAGCAAGTCATTTTCGGACAGCGGGAATTCATGTTGTCACCACGGTGGTCCGCGTGTACTGTATATTCATGAGGCTCCGGTGTGGTGGGGGGGTCTCGTCCGGCGAACATGCCCCGCCACTTTTTGTCGGCTCGGGACAGGCCGCGCCGGTGTGTGGTGGGCGGCTTAGCCGCCGCCCTGCTCGCTAGGACACCTCACACCCTGTCTAGCCTAAACCCCGAAATTAGGACGGATCTTAGCGATTTAGGATGCGCTCGAAACGATTTAGACGCCGGCCGCCATATTTAAAACTCGAGCGAGTCTAGACGAATCCTAAATCTTTAAAGTAGGGCCCTGGACCGTTGTCTTGACCAGGAGACCTCAAGTCCAAAGGCTTTGCCTCCTCGTGCAGCGCCTCGAGAGCCATCACCAGGACCTCCAGCGACTCAGCAAAGATTACTGCATCATCGGCAAAAACAAGATCAGTGATCTTGGTGTTGCCGACGGATGCTCCACAATCACTTTGATCTACAACCTTGTCCAATACCCAGTCCATACAAGCGTTGAAAAGTGATGGGGCAAGGACGCACCCCTGCCTCACTCTTGTATTCACAGGAAAGAAGCTGGATACACCTGCCCCACACTTCACAGCACTCTCAGTCCCAGAATACAGACCAGGAAAGGCAGCTGGTGTTTGTAATATCAGTGCGGAGCTCCTCAAAGCTGGGGGTGAGGCCATGATCCGCGGGTTGCATGCTGTCCTGACTGCCGTGTGGCAATCAGGTACCATTCCTCCTGACTGGAAAAGGGGGCTGGTCGTCCCTATCTGGAAAGGGAAAGGGGACCGTCAGGACTGCAACAATTACCGCGGTATTACACTGCTCAGCGTACCAGGCAAGGTGCTTGCCCATCTATTGCTGACACGAATTCGCAGT
>JACEEZ010021684.1:20000-22500 GCA_016584305.1 Chionoecetes opilio
TCTTTGTCCTCCTGCACAGGTACCGACAACGCCAAATACTCCCGCTGAGCGAGTCCATAACACCGTGGGCTATGCCAATCCGCCGTAAGACCACTTGACGTGACCCGCCGTCATTATGGACTGCGCTACCAAGGTATGTAAAACTTTCCAAGATCTCAATGTCCTCGCCACACGCATGAACAGACTGTACTGCTTCATCTAGTAAGTCTCCAAACACCTGGACCTTGGTCTTGAGCCAGGAGACCTCTAGTCCCAAAGGCTTTGCCTCCTCGTGCAGCGCCTCGAGAGCCATCACCAGGACCTCCAGCGACTCAGCAAAGATTACTGCATCATCGGCAAAAACAAGATCAGTGATCTTGGTGTTGCCGACGGATGCTCCACAATCACTTTGATCTACAACCTTGTCCAATACCCAGTCCATACAAGCGTTGAAAAGTGATGGGGCAAGGACCCACCCTTGCCTCACTCCTGTATTCACAGGAAAGAAGCTGGATACACCTGCCCCACACTTCACAGCACTCTCAGTCCCAGAATACAGACCAGTTATCAAAACAATAGTCCTTGCAGGAATCCCTCGAAGTCGCAGAAGATCCCAGAGTGACTCACGATGCACTGAGTCAAACGCCTTCCTGAGATCAACATAGGCTGCAAGCATCCCCTGTTGAAACTCACGTCGGCGTTCCACCAGGACACGAAGCGCTAGGACACGGTCCGTTGTTGACTTACCAGACGTGAACCCAGACTGCTGAGGTTTCTGATGCTTCACCAGATGACTGCGAATTCGTGTCAGCAATAGATGGGCAAGCACCTTGCCTGGTACGCTGAGCAGTGTAATACCGCGGTAATTGTTGCAGTCCTGACGGTCCCCTTTCCCTTTCCAGATAGGGACGACCAGCCCCCTTTTCCAGTCAGGAGGAATGGTACCTGATTGCCACACGGCAGTCAGGACAGCATGCAACCCGCGGATCATGGCCTCACCCCCAGCTTTGAGGAGCTCCGCACTGATATTACAAACACCAGCTGCCTTTCCACCCCTCAACTTTGCTACAGCCTCTCTGATTTCGTCAAGAGAGGGTGCGGTTTCGTCAATGAGAGGATCGGCATCCACTGCCTGTAACCCAGTGGTGTGAAGCTGCTCAGTTGGAGGGTCCACCGTGAACAACTGCCCAAAGTACTCAGCCCAACGAGCCACCTGCTCATCCATGTCCGACACGAGGCGACCATCTGCTGTTCGAATAGCACTCGCCCGAGAAGGAGACTTGGAACGGAGCTTCTTCAGGGCTCGGTAGGCGGGTCGGAGGTCATTAGCGTTCAAATGACCCTCGACATCCTCAGCGAGACTCCTGACATACCTCTCCTTGTCTCTCCCCAGGAGGGCTCTAGTCCGGCGTGACAGAGCCCTGTGCTGGTCCTGGTTCCCAGCCAGCCTGGCAGCGCGACTCTCCTCGATTTTCTCCAGCGTCTCCGCTGAGACAAAAGCACGCCTTGACCTCGGGCGCTCCCCAATACACTCCTTGGCAGCCTGTAGAGTTTCACGTTTGAAGGTATCCCACAGTTCTACAGGGTCCCCGAGAGCACCGAGCACATCAAACCGATTTGAGACTGCCACCACATACTCATGAGCACATGTCAAGTCCTTCATTTTCGCAAGATGAAACACAGTATGGTTACCTCTTGAGATTCTTCTGGACTTGACATGAAGCTTAAGTGTAGCAACAACAAGTCTGTGATCTGTTCCAAAGAACTCAGCACTCCGGTAAACCCTGCAGTTCTGGAGGATCTTCCAACGAGTACTAAAGAGGATGTGGTCGATCTCCTTAGCTACCCCTCCGGCATTACTATACCATGTCCAGCGGTGCAGCTCTGGTCTCTGATTCTCAGTCTCCCGGTCTCCAATTCTCAACCTTCTGAACCTTGCAAAGTTCAGAAGCAGAGAATTGTTGGTGTTTCTGGTACCGGAGCCAAGGGGACCAACACATAACTCGTAGCCATCTCTCACAGTGCTAGTAGTAGCATTGAAGTCGCCCAAGACAATAAGTGTTTCCCGAGGAGGACACTGGTCTAATACAGAGTCAAGTTTGGCGTAGAACATCTCCTTCTCTTCAGTTTTACGCATCTCGGTAGGAGCGTACACTGCAACAAGAGACATGAAATCCAGAGTGTGTTTCATCCTCACCCGCATTATACGCTCATCAACCGGAGTAACCTCAACAACTGACGGCTGCAGTTTGCTGGAGATGTCTATAGCTACTCCCCGTTCACGGTGACCATTGCTCATGCCGGACCAGTAGTAGGTGTAACCCCCACTGCTAGTCTCGCCACTGCCAGGCCTCCTCGTCGCAGAGAGTCCCACTATATCCACCCTCAGCCTACTGAGTTCGCCCGATAGGAGAGGTAGTCAATGATCGTCTGAGAGGCTCAGAACGTTCCACGAGCCTACACGAAGAACCCTCCGCAGGTTGATCCCAGGAGTGATTCGACGGGCAGGCGCCGCCTCTGT
>JACEEZ010021684.1:27500-37500 GCA_016584305.1 Chionoecetes opilio
TCGTTTACATATCGTTTATAATAAAAAGGTTTAAAAAGCTTAGGACAGTTAGACAGCCACATGTGTTCATGGTGACATAAAAAGGCATTAGCAAATGAAGGGCCTAGACATGACCCCATGGCAACACCATCAGTTTGGACATAAAGTTTTTTGTTAAATATGAATGGAGAGTCTTTTATAGCTAAAGTTAATAAATCAGAGAAGTCTTTTTTTGTGTAGTTAAGAAAAATGGTAGCATTATGAAATAAATTATCAGTGATTATTTCAATAGTCTCATCTAATGGAATATTTGTAAATAGTGAACGCGGTAAAACAACGCGGTAATGGCTAGTTTTGACATCCAGTCACTATTTACAAATATTCCATTAGATGAGACTATCGAAATTTCTTCACCTTCGCAATCTGCAATCCGCTCACACTCACATGATTTAGATCACCCTTTTTCTATGAATGACTTTAGTATCCTATCCAAGGCACACTACCCTAGTGACACTAAATTATTAGAATCCATACACATCAAGCATTTGTCCCCTGATCTTAATAACCAAGTCACTTCATACCAATTACATATACTCAAATGATTATCACACTGTTTCGATTGTCCGACTCTCGTTTCGATCGCCACACACGAGCCGAAATGTTGCCCGCAAACTATTGTTCATTCAGTCCTCTGCCAACTCAGACAGCATACACACCAAGGTCTGTTAAGTATAAATTGTGTTTTTATTTATTATTTATTATTTTCTAGATAGTATAGGATTATTTTATTGTTTAAAAAAATTCTTTTAGATGGTCGCTTTTTAGCAGTATAGTATATTAATTTTTTTTAACTATTTTAGCCTGATGATGCCAAGTGTCTTCTGGCGAAACCTTGCGCATAAACAACCCCAAGAATGACGAGTGTCTTTGTCACCCTGAAATGTCAAGATGTATCTACCTAAGAATACCAACTATATATATATATATATATATATATATATATAGATAGATATATAGATAGATAGATAGATAGATAGATAGATAGATAGATAGATAGATAGATAGATAGATAGATAGATATATAGCTAGATAGATAGATAGATAGATAGATAGATATATAGCTAGATAGATAGATAGATATATAGCTAGATAGATAGATAGATATATAGCTAGATAGATAGATAGATATATAGCTAGATAGATAGATAGATATATAGCTAGATAGATAGATAGATATATAGCTAGATAGATAGATAGATATATAGCTAGATAGATAGATAGCTAGATAGATAGATAGATAGATAGATATATAGCTAGATAGATAGATAGATAGATAGATAGATAGATAGATATATAGCTAGATAGATAGCTAGATAGATATATAGCTAGATAGATAGCTAGATAGATATATAGCTAGATAGATATATAGCTAGATAGATAGCTAGATAGATATATAGCTAGATAGATAGCTAGATAGATATATAGCTAGATAGATATATAGCTAGATAGATATATAGCTAGATAGATAGATAGATAAATATATAGCTAGATAGATACATACACATATATCATTAGTCTTTTTTTCTGTTTTCTTCAGTAAAGTTGAATCCCTGAGGATATGCTTTCGCCTCCGCGAGAACGAAATCTGGGTTGCAGATATGCCTCAACGTCTGCTCGATTTCAAGGTAAACAATGGTTGTAATAGCCAGTCATAATCAATACCATAAAAATACTTTATGATACACGTACATTCAAAAAGCTTTTACATGAAGATACAGTTGCAGATGTCCGCTAGCTTTTATGGAAGACATGTTGGTTGAAATTTATTGCAAGCTACTGTTTCATCAATTATATTATCAATATATAGATGCTATATATCAGTGTTCTTCAAACTTTTTTCATCGCGACCCAGTTTGATTTTATGCATTACATTCACGACCCTATTATGCGTCTGTAGCTGGTTTCTCTTTCCGATGTGATTTTTTTTTTACAATTACATACATACATATGCCTATAAATCTGCATACATACTATACACTATATACTTACATACATACATGCATTTATGTATTCAAAATAATTGCATTTGTTTGAGTGTGCCAATGTAAATTTTATCTATTAAAAGTATTTAAAAAAAATATGTAGAAGTGCTCTGTAAATTGTAACTACATAAGTAGAGAAAAATAATATTAATTGATTGACAAGTGAAAATTATGCGTACAAGTCCTGCCTTCTCCCATCAGCATTCTCTCTCTCTTTCTCTTCTCTCTTATTAATGCATTTCACATATTGATTATATAATTATCAGTTATCGATGTGGCTGAGCAAAGGCTTGCGACCTAGTATTGGGTCGCGACCCGTACTTTGAAGAACCCTGCTATATATAATCTACTATATACAAAAACTCACTTACACACATGCATACACACACACACAAACAGGTTACACAATACACACACACACAAACAGGTTACACAACACACACACACACACACACACACACAAGCACATATACACACATTTACAATATTTCACAAATCGCTTTGCACATTATATTCGGAGCCACTTTTTCTCAAAACATTTCTTGTACCTACCGTTGTAAAACCGTATAATTTTGTAGATGTTGTTTTTCAAGAAAATGATTGATAACATTTTCCTCCGTCTGCACTAGCGCGCACGTACAGTCTAAGACAAAAGTCGTGTCATGAATTTTGGTTAAGACATCTGGTAAATGGCTAACCTTTCGGAGCTGTCTGCCGTATGTCATACGAACGGTTGGTAGCACTGTCATAAGTGCTTCGATCTCACCACAACTCATACGTCATAATAGTTCGTATCCTCACGAGTAATTGTTTTAGGATTCATTACCAGGAGTGTTAAAAGTAGAAGTGATGAGGTAATTATATAGCAGTGATTGAACATGGGTTCGGTGAGCCAGTCTCAGGGGTTCGGCGGAGGCCCTCCGAAACACATTGCAATTTTGCTATTATTGTAAACTCCCACAGGTGTTGAGGCTGGCTTTGCACAAGCCCCCCCCCCCCTTTATAACAATCCTGGATTCACCCCTGTATTCCCCTTTATTTTTAAGGACCTACATACGCCACTGCTCCCGAGTCCTTCCTTCCTTCATATTATTATTCAAATATACTCATGAATTTTGAGGCAATTTTTCTTTAATTTTTTGCATAGATTAAAATGGAATATAGTCTTATTATTATCCAAATATACTGTTGAATTTTGAAGCAATTTTTCTTGATTCTTTATTTTTATTTATTTATATTTTTTATTTATTTATATTCTTGCATGTGACTAGCTCTCTCCATACTCCTGCCGTTGATGTATATGGCCTTCAGCGGCTCAGGTGTAAAGATGTAATGTCCTGGCGATCATTGCTGGGCCGAATATACTTCGCATTCCACATAAAATAATGTGAAACCTCAACGCAGTAAATCTATTGAACCTTTGAAATACCCTTGGTTTGTTTTAGACATTGTCTCATTGGCGGCAGTTATGAAGTTTTGAACCCTTATCTGAACAGTAGCTTAAGGAATTCAGGCTTGCCAACCACGAGCATGTAACTGCGTTAGGGTTTTCATACTGTTTCACGAATTACATTTCATATGCGGACAAAACCGTGACACGACTTTTGTCTTAGACTGTACATACGCGCTCTTGCAGTGGCAGGCAACTTCAACCTCTCCTATTCCAACGACTCGTCCTGCGTGCAAAACTGTGACTACTCAAGTGAAATCATGTGAACGCTATGTCTAAAACAAACCAAGGGTATTTCAAAGGTTCAATAGATTTACTGCGTTGAGGTTTCACATTATTTTATGTGGAATGCGAAGTATATTCGGCCCAGCAATGATCGCCAGGACATTACATCTTTACACCTGAGCCGCTGAAGGCCATATACATCAACGGCAGGAGTATGGAGAGAGCTAGTCACATGCAAGAATATAAATAAATAAAAAATAAAAATAAATAAAAATAAAGAATCAAGAAAAATTACTTCAAAATCTACGCAGCTCGTTCACAGTATATCGTGTGTTGTAAAATTGTGGAGAGTGAATCTGGGGTTAATCTCAACATCTAATATACTATAGGAGTAGCCGTGTGCAGTGGCGTACCCAGAAAATTGAAAAGGGGGGGCCAATATATATACAGTATATAATATATCTATATCTATATCTATATATATATATATATATATATATATATATATATATATATATATATATATTATGTATAATAAATATATAATTTATTATAATTTATTCTTTGCCAAAGGGGGGGCCATGACCGCATGGCCCCCCCCCTCGGTACGCCACTGGCCGTGTGTCTGTCTGTTTTGGGTAGCCGTAACTGTAAATTCAATTTTGATGAGAGTAGGCTCAAAAAATTGCAAATAAATCGTAAGTGGTAAGCGGCTTGGTCCCATGTCGATTGAATTATTTTGAAGGGGGGTTTTGGGCTAAAATCACTTTAAGAATATTAGATTACAGGAACAACTCTGCGGTAACGTCTTGCCGCATTCCGCAAACTCAGTAGACTCATGGACGTTTGTGTGCGTGTGTCAGTGTGTGTGTTGGAATCACACAGAACACAAAGGGTTGGAATCACACGGAACGTGGTCTACCCCGAGGCACTTTGACCAGTGACCAACGATAACAACAACACGATTGGAGTTTGCAATCACATGTTGTCTAATATATACTACTACTACAAACAACAATACATGGGTCCGAAGGGCCCACAAACACTTGTCTAATATCCTATAGGAGTAGCCGTGTGTCTGTGTGTGTGTGTGTGTGTGTGTGTGTGTGTGTGTGTGTGTGTGTATGTGTGTGTGTGTGTGTGTTTGTCTATTTTGGGAAGCCGAAACTGTATATTCAATTTTAATGAGAGTAGGCTAAAAATATCGCAAATAAATCGTAGGTGGTAAGCGGCTTGGTCCCATGTCGACTGAATAATTTTGAAGGAGAATTTTCGGCTATAAACACTTTTCAGAGATTAGATTACAGGAATGAACTCTGCGGTAACGTCTTGCCGTATTTCACATAATTTCGTAGACTCATGGACTTACCGTTTGTGTGCGTGTGTGAGTGTGTGTTGGAATCACATGGAACGTGGTCTACCCCGAGGCACTTTGACCAGTGACCAACGACAGTAACAACACGATTGGAGTTTGCAATCACATGTTGTCTAATATCTAATACTATAGGAGTAGCCGTGTGTCTGTGTGTGTGTGTGTGTGTGTATGTGTGTGTGTGTGTGTGTGTGTCTGTCTGTCTGTCTGTCTGTTTTGGGTAGCCGAAACGGTAAATTCAATTTTGATGAGAGTAGGCTAAAAAAATCGCAAATAAATCGTAGGTGGTAAGCGGCTTAATTCCATGTCGATTGAATCATTTTGAAAGGGGGAGTCGGGCTAAAAACACTTCACGAGTATTAAATTACAGGATAAACTCTGCGGTAACGTCTTGCCGCATTCCACAAACTCACTAGACTCATGGACGTTTGTGTGCGTGTGTGAGTGTGTGTTGGAATCACACGGAACACAAAGGGTTGGAATCACACGGAATGTGGTCTACCCCGAGGCACTTTGACCAGTGACCAACGACAGCAACAACACGATTGGAGTTTGCAATCACATGTTGTCTAATATATACTGCTAATACAAACATCAATACATGGGTCCGAAGGGCCCACAAACACTTGTCTACATCTAATATACTACAGGAGTAGCCGTGTGTCTGTCTGTCTGTCTGTCTGTCTGTCTGTCTGTCTGTTTTGGGTAGCCGAAATTGTAAATTCAATTTTGATGAGAGTAGGCTCAAAAAATCGCAAAAATAAATCGTAGGTGGTAAGCGGCGTGGTCCCATGTCGATTGAATAATTTTGAAGGGGGGTTTTGGGCTAAAAACACTGCTAAGCGTATTAGATTACAGGAAGAAACTCTGAGGGCGGTAACGTCTTGCCGCATTTCACTAACTCCGTAGACTCATGGACTTACCGTGTGTGTGCGTGTGCAAGTGTGTGTGTGTGTGTGTGTGTGTGTGTGTGTGTGTGTGTGTGTGTGTGTATTCATCTAGTTGTATTGTACAGGGTCAGAGCAATGCTCGTATGGCCCCGTCTCCATATCAACATTTTTATCATTCATCCCTAGTGCTTAGTGTTGGCCGAAGTCAGCACCCCGGAAGGCGGGTCACAAACCCCCGACTAATACCCGGTACCCATTCACTGCTGGGTGAACAGGGGCTCGGGTTTTAAGGAAACAACCCATCTGTTTCCGCTCCGCCCGGGGATCGAACCCGGGACTTCTCGGTTGTGAACCGAGCGTGCTTCCCCTACACTACGGAGTACCCTACTCCGTTCCGATGTGGAACTTCTACTCGAGTTCCGGTGTGTGTGTGTGTGTGTGTGTGTGCTTTACATTGTAGCGTTTAGCGCTTGTAGGCATATGGAGAGTCTTGATGTTGGTCGATCTCGCCCGTTGGTGGCGCAGGATTGATTTGTATAGAGACACCTGTGGTCTCAGGTGAAGATCCCATTTTCTGTGATGTTCAGTTCTTCAGATTAGGCGCATGCAGCCCCTAGAGTCCACCATCACACTCGCAATCGGCAGACAGGTATACGCTGCTTGTGGGTTGCTTCGGCCATTCGACGATGGATTTGACAGTTGCTCCTTGGTGAGACTTGAACTCGGGACCTTCTGCTCCCCTACCAGGCTCTGGAAAGAGTTGCCCCAGGCAGGATTTGAACTCGGGACATTGAGTTCAGCACTCCAAGACGTTAACCACTCGGCCACCGCCTCCCAAAAGTGTGTATGCATGCGTGTGTGCGTGCGTGCGTGCGTGCGTGCGTGCGTGTGCGTGTGTATGTGTGTGCGTGTGTGTGAGTGTGTGTGTTTGCTTGCAGGACAGGCGTGGGGCTGGGGTGTGGCAGGCGTGGGGCTGGGGTGAGGCATACGTGGGGCTGGGGTGAGGCGGGCGTGGGGCTAGGATGAGGGAGGCGTGGGGTTGGGATGAGACAGGCGTGGGGCTGGGGTGAGGCAGGCGTGGGGCTGGGGTGAGGCAGGCGTGGGGCTAGGGTGAGACAGGCGTGGGGCTGGGGTGGGGCTGGAGTGAGGGAGGCGTGGGGCTGGGGTGAGACAGGCGTGTGGCTGGGTTGAGGCAGGCGTGGGGCTGGGGTGAGGCAGACTACGGTGGTGGTAGGTGGTCTACCCCGAGACACTTTGACCAGTGACCAACTACAGCAACAACACGATTGTAGTTTGCACTCACATTGTTGTCTAATATATATTACTACTACAAACATCAATACATGGGTCCAAAGGGCCCACAAACACTTGTCTACATAATATATATATATATATATATATATATATATATATATATATATATATATATATATATATATATATATAGAGAGAGAGAGAGAGAGAGAGAGAAGAGAGAGAGAGAGAGAGAGAGAGAGAGAGAGAGAGAGAGAGAGAGAGAGAGAGAGAGAGAGAGAGAGAGAGAGAGAAACTATATTTTAGTCATCATTTCCTGAAAAATATCTTTAATGTTTGTTTATTTTTTCAGTGTGCAAGCGCAAGTAATCTTGAGGAGGAACATTCTGACCTGACTAATTCTTCATGGGATCTCCACAACGGGCCTCTGTGGAAGGCACGGCTGATGACTTCCCCAGAAGGCGCACCTTGCGATTTCCCCGAAATAAAGGCAAAGTCTCCATATCAATATAACCTCTTGCTCTCCTTGCACCACGCCGCCAACGATGGGGTGGTGATGATGCTTCTAACGGAGTTGTTGCTCAACATTATAGATCATCTTCTTCAAGGTCTTCCATTGATCGCCAGCAAGTGGGAGAGTTACGCGATGGCGTGGAAGTCAGACTGGAGGAAAACAGAATCAAAGTTGCCTTAAAGAATGATGAAACTAAAATAGAAGCGGCGCTGCGGGAATATGAGATGGGTAAGCACGTTCCTCTCCTTATCGAGGCTTTTGGTAGTCCCAGCGAAGTACAGCCCAACACATTTGTTTTTCCACCTTTTCTTCTTGACAAAGATGTAATGAGTCTTATCACTCATAAGTGCCGTTCTCTTGGGATCACCATAAACGCTTGCATGACCGCTATCATCAACACATCTATGGTTGAGGTGGCCCGTGATGCTGGCTTAAAAAGAAACAACTATGTTATCACAAGCGTTCATCCTGTTGACTCTCGCCGGCTTATTGGAAAAAGCTCAAAACCTTATCTTGGCTATCATGGAATCCCAATGACTCTAACCATGGCGACGCCTCATGATGTAAAAAAACACTTTTGGGAATATGCGAAAACGCTGGACACTAAATTTCGTACAAAACTTAGGAACAACTGGATATGCGAAGAAAGGGTGTTAAATGAAATCTCGAGGCCTGAAGGCTACACTCACGAAGCACATTACTCGCGCCCCATTCCTGTCTGCTATGATTACGTGTTCAGCAACCTTTACTCCCCAGGAAACTATACCCAAGGTGTTGGGAGACTTATTCAAATATCTTCAATCCGGAATAAGACAGTTTTCCACAAGGCATCGTACCCATCAGTTTATGGCCTATTCGGCTTCCGTGGTCAAGTACGCATGGAAGCAGCTCACTCAACGGCGGCTGTTCACAAGGAGCCGTCTCTCAGATGTTTTGAGAAATGTCTGACTGTTATTCATGATGTTTCCAATGCAACGGATTAATAATCTGTTGCAATAAAAAATATTGTGTTTTTTTCTATTACATGGAGTAATGAAAAGAAATCTGATAAATGACAGTTTAGTCGACCTATTTTGTTTATCATAAACTTTTGGAAACATTAATAAAACCTGTTTCTTAATTGTGTGCAACTACTATACCAGTTGACTGATTGTGCGAATGATAGTTATATTCAATTAACAGTATTATAGATACATATTGACTAGATAAACAAAAATGAATGTATCAATCAACGTGTGTGGCGAATAGTTACATAGGGGCATTCTTTCCACGCGAGACAGACCTTTATCACCAATATTTGGCAGCAGCCTTAACTTTTAGCCCAGCCCTTTTGATCTACACGCGTGGTTCTTAGAAAAAAAGAGAACTAAAGATTGGAATACTAAATAACGTGTTATAAATAATAGTTTTGTGTTTGTGATTAGTACTATGGAGTATTGGTGCTTCAGAGGGTCTTAAAGGGTTCTGAATTTGTTTAGTGTGTTACTTTGCTTGTAGGTGATTCTTAAAATAAATAAAAACATGACCTTGCCAGGTTCTTTAAATGCATACTTGCATTCCCAAAACTAATTATATTTTACAAAAAAAGAACAATCAATAAACATAGTTGAAAAATACCCAATAGTTACACAGACGCACACACACACACACACACACACAACAGAAACCCTCACGGAGAGAAAACCATAGAAATTCTAAATAACAAGTAAAACGGCTACTAAGCGGTATTGAAAAGCTCCCAGGATGAACAGTAGATACCGATGAGGAGAACGGAGTCGGCAGATCACACCAGGTCGAGAGTCTGGTTCCCTCTGCTCTATAATAAATCCGACGGCGATAACTTGGGTCGCTTTAGTAGAATTTGAAGTCCCGAACTGACACACCGAAGCTCCGATCGGAGAATGAAACAACTAGAGTAAGGATCGAATGGGGATCGAATGACTTAAGTGGCAGCTTGAAGCACGTTCGCGTTTAGGTTTAGGAGTTTGGTACACGGGAGAGAGCATCCGCTATTATAGTGTCTACGCCTTTAATGTGGTGCAGTTGGTGGTTGAAAGCATGGAGTTGTAACACCCATCGCAGCATACGTTGGTTCTGGAGCTTGGCTTGGTTTATGAATGGGATAAGATTGGTATCTGTGTAGACGTTGATCACATGAAGGTGGTGGAGCATTAAACACTCAAACTTTTTCAGTGCCATAATCAGTACTCGACCTTCCTTCTCGACAGTTGAATAGTGGAGTTGATGTGGCTTTATTTTGGTGGAGTAGTACCC